>VZQC01004415.1:298185-561943 GCA_009823505.1 Rhizomys pruinosus
AAAAAAAAAAAAAAAAAAAAAAGGAAAGCCAAAAGGATCCAGGGGCTCCCCCTCCAAAAAAAATGCCTAGTGACCCTTGAGGACCAGATCCTCAACTGACCTTGAGAAAACAAAATCCTTGGTTAATCTGGGCTAATTGTGTGGTCTTAAACATCCAAAAGGAAAGTATAAACTAGAAATAAATATATAGTAAGTCCTGAGAAATTGTACTTCAGGTATAGAACTTGAGATATTAATAAAAAGGCAACAAAAAAAGAGCACAGTAGTTTTGCCTGTCTTACTGGCAAGTGCAGCTACTCTGTGGCTGCCACTGCTTTTGCCATCCTTCAAAGATGTGAGAAGACACAGCTTTTCAACCTTCCAATATGGACTAAAGACTCATGTCTCTACAAGAATCCTCCAAACCTTCAGTGCCAGATGGGGACTGCTGAGACATCCTACTTGTGGACTGAGCTACTACTGGGGTTTCCACTTTTTCAGAGTGTAGACTGCCATTGTTGGACTAACCAGGCTGTACCATGGAGACCAGTATAGGTAGATCAAGACAGGACGCAGTGCTTACCTGACCTCATTTAGTGACCATGGGAGGGGAAAACCCCAGTGTGAAGCACAAGGGCAGAACTAATGGTAGTTTGGGCTTGCCAAGGAGGAGCCTTCAAACATGACATCTTTCAGCCTAATAAAGAAAACAAAAACATAAGCTGAAGATGCTAAAACCTATGATATATGTGGCATGCATATGTGGATATTTTGGAGTGATGCATATTGGAAGGAATAACAACAACAACAACAACAACAACAACGGAAAAGACTGTGTCAAAGAACTGACTGAAAAGGTGAACTTCTGCTCGAAGCAGTTAACTTTTGCATCGTGAATTTTGAGAGAGACTGAGAAAAAGGCGAAAAAAGTTTGGCAGAATGCATGAGCTCTGGTGGGATGTTGGGGCAGGGAGGGGGACATGGGTCTAGATTTGATTTGTAATGTAATTTTGTATGAAATGCACAGAGCTTCAATACAACATTGGCTTAAAAAAAGGTTGTTCTTGAGTAAAAAACTTTTTCCACAGCAACAAGATGAGTGTAAGAAAAAAATACTGGGGCTGGAGAGATGGCCTAGCAGTTAAGAGTGCCGACCACTCTTACAGAGGACTTGGGCTTGATCCCCAGCACCCACATGGCAGCCAAGAACCGTCTGAAACTCCCATTCCAGGAGAACTCCAGTTCCAGAGGAATCCGAGACCCTCTTCTGACCTCTATGGCATTGCACAACATGGGTGCCCACACCTGCATGCAGACAGTACATTCATACACATACAGAAATGAATAAAATTAAAAAAAAAGAAAAAAATGCTGAACTTGAAGAACTGTTACTAGTTGTATTAGCCACTTTTCTGTTGCTGTGATAAAACACCATGACCAAGGAACTTATAAAAGGAAGAGTTTATTTGAGCTTACGATTGACGGTTCCAGGGAATTAGAGTCCATTGTGGCAGGAGGCATGGTGGCTGGAGCTGGAGCAGCATGCTGAGGGTCACCTCTCACAATGAGCACAGGAAACAGAGAGAGTGACTGGAGACAGCAAGTCTTGTTAAACTCACTAAGCCTGCCCCCAGTGACATACTTCCTCTAGCACGGCCACACCTTCTAAGACCTCCAAGAACAGTGCCACCAACTGGAGATAAAATGTCTGAATTCTTAAAGTCTATGGGGGACACTAATTTAAACCACCACATTCCACTCCCTGGCCCCCATAGGGTCCTGACCATATAAAATGCAAAATGCATTTAGTCCAACTTTAAAAGTCCCCATAGTCTTTACCAGTTTCAATGCCATTCAAAAGTCTACAGTCCAAAGTCTCTTCTGAGACTCAGGCCAATCTCCTAAACTGTAAGCTCCTGTAAAATCAAAAGACAAATTACATACTCCCAATGTAGAGTGGAACCAAATGCACATTCCCATTCCAAAAGGGAGGAATAGAGGCATAGTGAGGAAATACTGGACCAAAACAAGACCGAAAACCTGCAGGCCAAACACCAAGTCCAGTAGCTCCATGTGCGACTTCTGGGACTTGACTTCCAAAGGGCTTAGATGGCTCAGCTCTTCCAGCTTTGCTTGCAACATACATCTCTTTCTTAGGCTGGTACCACTCCCTGTATGCAGCTCTGCTTGGCAAATATCTCACAGGTCTGGCATCTCAAATGTCTTCTTGGGGTCTCCGCTGCCAACCTGACTTCACATTCACAGCTTCATGCAATGGCTTATCAGGGCCTTCTTTATGCAGGGACACCCCTGCTGCACTCTTCCTGACCTTGGCAGCTCTCTGAAATCGTGGAGGAAGAACTGAAGACCCCTTCACTCTTGCAAACTTCATGCCTCTAAAGCCAGCACCATGTGAATGAAACTGCAGAGTTTGGCTGCCAGTTTGGGATGGACCCTGGGCTATTTCCACCACATTTCCAACTTTTCTCTGCCCTGAACTTGGAGCAGAAAACACTTTCAGTATTTTCCTTTCAAAAGTTTGAGGATTAGATAGGTGTGGTCTTGCCCTGAAGGTACTATTTCTGTTGTTTACTTGTAAATCTCAAGGCCCTTCCTTAATCACTTTAATCTCACTTTTTCCATTGTTTACTTGTAAATAGCTAGGTCTCTCCTTAATCACTTTAATCTCCTTATCAAAAGGAAACTCTCCTTCACAAGCCTTGGCACCACCTTTAATCTTCCTAGTGGGGTTTTCAGTTCCAAACTGTACATTCTACATTTCTTTCTGGCCCGTCTGCTCTTCTTCACTGTAGATCTGTATGATATTCACCATTAATAGCCACGCCACCATTTCTACATTAGGCTGTCTTGAAATATCCTCTGCCAAAGACATTAGTCCATTGCTTTTCAACTTAGCATCATGCAAGCATTTGGGCTGTGGGAAAACTGCTGCCAGACTCTTTATCAAAATATCCTCTGGAACTACAATTTTTGCAGCAATGCTTTCTTCCAGGCTTCTACTAGAATGGCCCGTTAAGCTCTGCTTACAGTAGTCAACAGCTTTTCTAGCCCAAAGTTCTAAAGTCTTCCACATTTCTCCAAACATCCACATGGTCAGGTTCTTCACAGCCAACACCCCACTCCTAGTACCAAATAACTGTATTAGTCACTTTTCTGTGGCTGTGATAAAACACCATGACCAAGGAGCTTATAAAAGGAAGAGTTTATTTGAGTTTACGATTGACGGTTCCAGGGAATTAGAGTCCATTGTGGCAGCAGGCATGGTGGCTGGAGCTGGAGCAGCAAGCTGAGGGTCACATCTCGCAATGATTACAGGAAGCAGAGAGAGTGACTGGAGACAGCAAGTCTTGTGAAACTCACTAAGCCTGCCCCCAGTGACATACTTCCTCTAGCACAGCCACGCCTTCTAAGACCTCCAAGAACAGTGCCACCAACTGGAGACAAAATGTCTGAATACTTAAAGCCTATGGGGGACACACATTCAAACCACCACACTAGTCTACCCAGCTATTCAAAATAAAGCCTTTGTGTTGAATGGAAAAATATGTTATTACTAAGTAGATATTACATATATCTTAATTTAGAAAAGTCCCTCAAGTAATAATGGGCACCCATTCTTCTAAAAGATGTGTCCCATAACCAGAGAACAAGGTTTGACAATGAAGATGGACTGGAATTTCAGCTTCTTCTTGACTCTTGGCAAGTCTCTTTGTACAGAATGGGGAGATGAGAGGGAAAGCTGATGTGAGATCTGCTCATGGATCATGTCAAGCACAGTACTCTATAGGTGATGGGCTTTGTTAACACATTTTTATGGATGAATGACATCATTAGGATTTGGTTTTAAGAAGATTATTATGTCTGTGGAGGATATTTGATTTAGGGTCACTGAGAAGGAAGTGGTGATATGGGCCTATAATGAATATTGTCTTTGGGGTTGTGAAGGAATGGCCATATTGTGTAGAATGGGGCATTATGGTGAATAGGTGCTGATGACGTATTTGTTAGGGATTAGAAGGAAATATGGTAGATGTTTTCAGCAAATCATAGTTACTTAAAACTGGACCTAGTTCCTTTTGCTGGTATGTGGACCTCGGGATAATCTTGCCTTATATGATTAGTTAGAAGTATAATACAGGAATTATAAACATATATTTATAATAAATCTACTGGTCCATGGTAGACACTAGTTCAAGTGACCAACTCACTTCATGTAAGATTTTTGTGAGTAATTAGGTTGCCTTTGGATAATGCCTGATTCTGATGGGGATAACTATGTGAATGGGTAGGTCACAACTTGCAAGGAAGAGGTGGGGTGTTGAATGAAGAGAAATAGCTTTGCAGGACACTAATGAGGAGAATTTTTGGTGATGTAGGCATATCTCAATAAAAACAACAGAAGCTGGTCACTGCACTGGGTCCCTTGAACATATGTTTATTAACCTGGTTTGCAGAGATACTGTGAGGGAATAAGGGATGCGACATTCTTTGCTACCTGTGAACTCACTAAATGACTTTTGTTATGAGGTATATTCCAGAGTCACTTAATTGAACAGAGGGAGAGAGAGAAAGGCAGAGAGAGAGAGAGAGAGAGAGAGAGAGAGAGAGAGAGAGAGAAACTATATTAAGTTTACACAAGTGAAAGGGAAGGGGAGGGTAAAAACAAGGACCTACTATAAGAAATCCAATCTCAACACACATGTGATATAAAATATTACAGGGAAATAGGAAGTAGAACATAAGCCTGATGTATATTTCCTTTCAGTGAAGACAATTGGAATGGACATGAATCCCATGTAAATTAGGCAGTTATTTTTAACCTTCCTCCTGGCCATCTGGGCCATCTGTCCTATATCTTCAAGGACCTCATCCTGAATATTGAAATGATAAATACCGCCTCATGGACAGTGGTGCAAAGGGTGTGTGTGTGTGTGCATGTGAGTGTGTGTGTTTGTGTGCGTGTGTGTAACAGCTTAGAAAGGAGAATTAAAAAATTTAAATTCACCTTTGATTTCTTCTTCTATTATCAGTCTTCTATCAATATGAACATGTATACAACACAGACACAGATAGACAGACACAGACAGACAGACGGACAGACATAATTACACAACCCCAAACCATAGTCAAAAGCATAGAATTCTGGCTACTGACCACATTATCTTGAAGCCCTCAGTTAGGATAGCAATCACTTTCTAGGAGGGCATGTCTAAGGAGTTTTCCCTAGAGGGAAATGTTTGCTGATCAGCTGTTAGTATCTGCAGGACGTGTAATTTATGTGCTTATTTTATTTAATGCTTGGATGTATGGCCGTGTCAGTGCTCTCTTTTCTTACCTGGATAGTATCTCAACTTCCTTCTCACTCTTGTAAACATGTAAACACCCAGCTCCTCAGCATTACAGAGGCTAGTAAATTAGCTTAGACAGCAGGCAGGCACTAAAGAAATTTGCAAACAACTGATATAAGTCACAGTGCAATGTGGACTACTGTGAAAGAAATGTGAGTTAGATCCTCTCTCATTCAGCAAAGTTTTATTTCCTCCTTATAGCCCCCAGAAACACCAGGTTTAAACTACCTCTGAGGAATAAAAATGGGACCGGTGTTGATCACCCATAACAATTCTTCAGGACTCCAGGCTAACTGCATGAGCCCTCCACTGGTTTTGTGTGTGTGTGTGTGTGTGTGTGTGTGTGTGTGTGTGTGTGTGTGTTGTACAGTTTGTAAAAATGATGCTTTTGTTTTATATTGCTATCAAAATCAAAGGGATCTTCCTTTGCAGGAATGTAGATGAGACTGAATAACAATGAAAAAGAAAATAATAGAGACTGAGGCTATACTCAGTGGTTGAGCATATGTTTAGCAAGCCTGAGACCCTGAGTTCAATCCTAGTGCCAGCTCCATATGCCCCAATAAAATAATTTGTTGAGAACTATCCAGCTTTGTGCTAAGCACCTTGTTTATCCTGATGTTTACATATAAAGTTTCCTTTCTTTTTCTATTATTATTTATTATTTTTTATGTGTATGAATGTATTGTCTGTGTGTATGGAAGTGCACCCATGCCATGCAGTCCCCTCAGATGTCAGAAGAGGGCATTGGATCCACTGGAACTGGAGTTATGGATGGTTGTTAACCACCATGTAGGTGCTGGGAATTGAACCCAAGTCCTCTGCAAGAGCAGTCAGTGCTTTTAGCCACTGAGCCACCTCTCCAGTCCTCCATTATTTTTCTTATAGCTCCATGACATTGGCACTATAATGTACAATCACAGAGGAGAAAGCTGAGGTATAGAGAAGATACAAACATCATCCACACCCTGGAAACTTCATGTCAGAGCTTGTGCTTTTCACTATGTTGGCATGCAGCTAAAATGGAGAAGGGAGTATGAAAATAGAACTGTCTGGAGTGGCCACTACAAATAGGGTTATGGCATCTACTGCACTTGAGGAAATACCAAAACAGACTATAGAAAGTTCAATGGGGCTGAGTAAGAGAATTATACTGCCTTTGGGTCTTTGACTCAGATGCTTGATAATAGACAATGGCTTACTGGTTCTGTAGGTGGGGAAAGGAGGTATGTTTGCCAGACTTTTCAGAATGGCTGGCTTTGTGGAAGGAATAAATTAACCAATAGCTGAAGCACAAGGGACCACAGAGGAACACCTGCTATTGCCATTGTTGGCAAATTCCTACCAAGTTCCCAGTAGGAATTGCTGTATGAATGCTGTTAGATGTTGGATACTACTCAAATGTCTACATTTGAGTAGTATCCATATCCAATCCAAAACATCAATTTTGATGTTATCCATATGAGACATATATTATCATATATGCTTTATCAGTATAGAAACCAAAGTAGAGGAAACCACTAGAGGACATAAGCTTGTGGCATCCACTGTGAGTTGTTCCTCCAAGGAGAGAGCTAATAGCCAAATAGATTTGGGATATATATAGACACTTGGCTGCCACTGTTGCACAGTATCTCCAGACTGTTGAGGTGTAGCTGATATTGATGGAGGAGTCTTGCTTGTCTCAGGGAGACCAATATTTTGCTGTATTGCTTTAGTGGCCTTTGGTAACGCTCTCTAGCCTTTGCAGAGGCCAGTTGTACACTAGCAAGTGATGTCTCATAACATTTTTCGTGCTCACACCAGGTCTTCGACAGCAGGGACTTACTGCCTTTCTCCTTGCATATATCCCACTTATAGGCAAAAGGCCTATATAATTTGGGGGGGGGGTGGATTTGAATCCCCTAGCCAACATCTCCTAGGCAGAATAATTCATTGCTGATGTCAGAGCTTTCCTGTAATATATTTTGCTTAATTATACAACATATAAACACTTTACTATTGAATTTGGCTCTAGATAGAGAATTATCCTTTCACAGTTTCTATGCCTATCAGTCAATTAAAAAAGGGTAGTTATGCCTGTTTTATAGGAAATTACCACCGTAACAATTGGCTCTAATTTACAGTTAGGGAGTGGATTCATTACCATCATGTTTTTCTTTTTCCTATAAGGGGGAGAGGTAGGAAGGTTTCTCAGTATCTGGAAGGTAAACTTCATTAGGGCCCATTATAAACAGTTAACCCCAATGTTATTCAGAGAGATGCTCAGTGTCTGTGACTCAGGCAGTCTGAGGTCCCTCTTTCTTTAATGTTCAGATGGGTCAGCCTCTCTGCTGGCATTTCCCAGTCCATCCTGCATAGCCATAAGTTGTATGTTTTCGGGCATTTAGATTGGTGATTTTTACCTGTGGGAACATAAAATTCTCTATATTGTCGGAGTTTTACCGTTCACCCCAATCGCAGCCCCTACAATGTACCACTCCCCCTCTTCAGCAGATTGTTCCTTAGGCTTAGAGATGGTGCACAGGTGGACAAGAAGCACAACAGTCTACTTTGTCTGGAGATGTCATTTTGGACTCTGATCAGTTCTGGCTGTTTCCTTTCATGGGCTGACCGATTGCCCAGGGATAAGCTTTCAATCCTACTAATGAAGCACAAGCGATTAGATATATAGGTATTTAAACATTGCTAGTTACTATGGTAGGTTACTTTGGCATAGACACAGATGTTTGGATGGTGTGTTAATCCCTGGATTACTTTCTTTATCCTGAGAAAGATGACAAGGCCTTACTGTGGTGTATAAATCTCCTAATCACTAGAGGGTATAAGCTTGTTGCAACATCCACAAGTTATTCCTCTAAGGAGAGAGCTAATAATCAAATAAATTTGAGATATACAGACATATGGCTGCCATTGCTGCACAGTATCTCCAAGCAGGTGAGGTGTAGCTGATGTTGGTGGAGGAGTCTTGCTTGACTCAAGGAGACCAACATTTGCTTTATTGGTTCAGTGGCCTTTGGTAACACTCTCTGGTATTCCAGAGACCAACTGTGTACTTGTAAGTGCAATCTCGATACAAACCTCCCATGGTTACATCAGGTCATTGACAGCAGGGCGGGCCTTACCACCTCTTGCAGATATCCCAGTTTACAGGCAATAAGCCTTTACCTTTTTTTGGGAGGGGGGCTTGGGTCCCCTGGCTAACATCTCCTTGGCAGAATAATCCATTGCTGCTATCAGTGCTCTCTTGTATTAATATATTTTGCTTATATGCACCACTTAAAGAGACTTTAGTATATTTGGTTCTGAATAGAGAATAATCCTTTTTACAGTTCCTATGTATATTAGTCAATTAAAGAAAGCAGTTTTAGCAGTTTTATAAGAGATTACTTCTATAACAGTCAGCTCTAATTTACAGTTAGAGGATGACTTCATTACCACCATGTTTTTCTTTGTTCTATGAAAAAGAGTTAAGGAGGTGTCTCATATTGAAACTGTGCTGCACCTAGAAGGTAAAGTTCATTAGGACTCACTGTAAACAGATGTTACACCTATGGTCCTCAGAGATGTTTGATGCCTGTAGCAGTCTGAGGCTTTTCTTCCTTTTAGTGTTAACATGGGTGAACTTCTCTGCTGGTATTTCTTGGTACAACCTACACGACGGAAGGCTGTATCCTTTCTTTCTCAGCCTTTGAGTTGGTGACGTTTTGACCTGCCTGGAGCCGTGTCGGGCTGCTCCAAGTGTTCCTATCAGGCCCGGAACTTGAGTCCGAACACACGACCCCACTGCAGTACCTGAGTCGGTGCTCAACAATTTTAAAGGACTCTTCAGGGGCTGGAGAGATGGCCTAGCGGTTAAGAGTGCCGACCGCTCTTACAGAGGACCCGGGTTCGATCCCCAGGACCCACATGGCGGCCGAAAACTGTCTGAAACTCCAATTCCAGGAGAATTCCAGTTCCAGGGGAATCCGACACCCTCTTCTGACCTCCACGGCATTGAACCACACGGGTGCACAAACCTGCATGAAGACAGTACATTCATACACATACAGAAATAAATAAAATTAAAAATTAAAGGACTCTTCAAACAAGGCACTGATTAATTATGCTTTGTATGTGAGGACTTTTCTGCTTATCTGTGGAGCACATATTGCCAAAATAATATACAGACCTTTTTGTTTATTTTCTTAGATTTTTGTTTTGATAATTAGCTTTCATTATTTTTGTGCACTTACTGTGTAGCCCAAGGCAATTCTTTTGTCTTCTGTGGCTTAAAGAAGCCAAAAGGTCAGATGTCCCTGGATTATTTTATCTCCATAGTATAATTCTGTCTACCATGAAGATGGTTCTTCCCTTTAGATTCTGACCTAAGTACAAGCAACACGTCTGTCATTTTCTATTCTCAAGACAAATGCAGCTAAAATCATGCTAAACAGAGAAAAACTTGAAACATTTCCACTAAAATCAGCAACAGGACAGAGATGTCTACTCTCCTCACCCCTTTTCAGTATAGTGCTTGAAGTCTTAGATAGAGAAATAGGATAAGAGGAGGAGATAAAAGAGATAAAAATAGCAAAGGAAGTCAAATAATCCAGGGACATCTTACTTGAAGATGATGACTCTGTAGATAAAACACTCTTAAAGGCTCCACCAGTAGATAAACACCTGAACAAAATCACAGGATACAAAATGAACACACTGTTAGGCTCAATCCGCCACACTCATGCAAGAAAGGTGCTGGGGGGCTACAAATAGTTGTAGATGTAAGTTTAATCGAGGGTTAGTTACAAGCAAGCAGAAATGAAGCCACAACAACCAACAACCAAGACAATAGATAAAGCAGAGGATGCGTCAGTCCGAGCACACTCCCATGGGATTGGAGGGCAGTGGCCCCGAGACCCAATTTCCCTTAGCTTTTATTCCCAGTTAGGGGTTAGGGGGTTTTCACTGCAGTTATAGTGACCTTTTCTCTGATTGGTGGGGTCTTGGTGATTGCAGACCAGGCAGTTTTTCACTGGACCAGTCCACCTGTTCTGTACCCCTTGTCCTATTATTTTATCTGATCTGGACCTTCTGTTCCCATAAAGCATTTATCTGTATGCTTTTTGGCAGAAGTTAAATCGCTTTACTAATAAGGGATTGATTTATCTATGCCATGCCTTTGTTTGTTCCTTCTCTTAAAACTTTGAGGTGAACTTTAGGCCAAGATAGAGCTGACCAAGCTAAAATGGAGTCAGCTTGGTCCTCACACACACAAAACCCAGTAGTTTTCCTGTATACAAAGGGCAAAAATACTGAGAAAGTATTCAGGGAAATAATTTTATTCACAGCACTCCCTATCTCTGAATAAACTTAATCAAGTTAATGAAATATCCAAATAACAAAAATTTAAAACATTAAAGAAAAAAATTGAAGAAGACACCAGAAGATGGAATGATCTCCCATGCTTATGGATTGGTAGGATTTATATTGTGGAAATATCCATCCCATCAAGAGCAATCTACAGATTCAATGCAATTCTAATACAAATTTCAAAATAATTCACAGAATTTATCCAAAGTTATATGAAAGTATAAAATATCTGGATAACTAAAATAATCCTAAAGAATAAAAAAGAAGCTTTTGGGGTGTCAATATCCTGATTTCAAGTTATACTACAGAGCTGTAGTAATAAAACACCATGGAACTGCCCCAAAATAGGCATAGCAGTGGGATAGATTTGCTATCTAGGTAAAAGTTCATGCTCCTATAACCACATGATTTTTTGGCAAAGATGCTCAAATATACACATCTTCAATCAGTGTAACCCAGATAGCTACATGTAGAATAACAAAACTAGATGCTGATCTTTCACCTCACAAACTTCTACTCCAGATGAATTAATGATCTCAAAATAAGACTTACCTTGAATCTTTGAGAGGAAAAGGTAGGAAGTATGTGTCAACTTACAAGCATAGGTGTATTAGTCACCTTTGTGTTGCTGTGATAAAACCACCATGACCAATGGAACTTATAAGAGGAAGAGTTTATTTAAGTTTATGATTGACAGTTCCAGGGAATTAGAGTCCATTGTGGCGGAGAGACATGGTGGCCGGGGCTGGAGCAGAAAGCCTAGGTTCACATCTTCCAATGAGCACAGGAAGCAGAGAGAGAGAGAGAGCAACTGGATATTGGCAAGGATTGTTGAACTCACCATGCTTGCCCCTAGTGACATACATCCTCCAGCATGGCCACACCTTCTAAGACCCCCCAAAACAGTGCCACCAACTGGGGACAAAAATGTCTGAATACTTGAAGCCTATGGGGGACATTCTCATTCAAACCACCACAATAGGTAAGGATTTTTTGACTATGACTCCCCTAGCACAGATATCCAACAATCAAAAATGAAATCTCATGAAACTGAAATCCTCTGTATGGCAAAAGAAACAAACCATCAGTAGAGTGAAGAGACAGCCTACAGAATGGGGAAAACACTGACATCTATATTTATAATAGAGGATTAGTGTCTAGCATATACAAAGAACTCATAAAATGCAAGCACCAAGACAATAAACAACCCAATTAGAAATTGGGCTATGTAACTGAACAAAGAGTTCACAGAAGAAACAGAAATGACTATGAAATAACATTAAAAGATCAAGAAAACAAATGTTGGTAAGTATGTGGGGAAAGGGGAGCCCTTATTCAGTGTTGGTAGGGATGAACACTGGTGCAGCCACCATGAAAATAAGCGTGGACATTTCTAAAAAACTAGAAATCAAACTTCCATATCATCCTGGTATACCATTCTTGTACATATACCCCAAAGATTCTGTATCTGACTACAGAAATGCTTGCTTGTTTATGTTGATTGCTGCTCTATTCACAATAGTTAGGGAATGGGAACAGTTTAGATATCCAATGTATTAGTCACTTTTCTGTTGCTGTGATAAACTGCCATGACCAAAGAAACTTATAAAAGGAAGAGCTTACGATTGACAGTTCCAGGGAATCAGAGTCCATTGTGGTGGGAGGAATGGTGGCCGGGCCTGGAGCAGAAAGCCGAGGTTCACATCTCGCAATGTGTACAGGAAGTCAAGAAAAAGAGAGACTGGAGACGGCAAGGCTTGTTAAACTCACGAAGCCCGCCCCCAGTGGTGTACTTCCTCCAGCATGGCCACACCTTCTAAGACCTCCAAGAACAGTGCCACCAACTGGAGACAAAATGTCTGAATATGGGCTGGAGAGATAGCCTAGCGGTTAAGAGCACTGACTGCTCTTGCAGAGGACCCAGGTTCGATCCCCAGCACCCACATGGCGGCTGAGAACCGTCTTTGACTCCAGTCCCAGGGGAATCTGATGCCCTCTTCTGACCTCCGCGGCATTGCACAGCACAGGTGCACAGACCTACATGTAGACAATTCATACACATAAAAAAAAAAATTTCTGAATACTTAAAGCCTATGGGGGACACTCTCATTCAAACCACCACATCCATTAACTGGTGGAAATATGTTAATGTATTACTGAAAATGTGGCACATGTACACAATGGAATTTTAGGCAGCTGCAAAGAAAAATGAAATTATGAAATTAGCAGGTAAATGGATGGAACTGGGGAAAAATCACAGTGAGTGAGGTCACCCAGATGAGAACAACCAATGCCACATGTTTTCTTTCATACCTGGATCCTAGCTTTGTGCTTTTCTTTGTAGCTGCCAGGGAATGATAAAGATGCCATGGGGGAAATTTTAAAGAAAGAGGATAGTAGAACCCATGTAATATGAAGGGTAAAAGGGCATTAAGTAAGTAAAAAAAAAAAAAAAAAAAAAAAGCCGGGCGTGGTGGCGCACGCCTTTAATCCTAGCACTTGGGAGGCAGAGGCAGGCGGATCTTTGTGAGTTCAAAGCCAGCCTGGTCTACAGAGCGAGTTCCAGGACAGCTAGGACTACAGGGAGACCCTGTCTCAAAAAGGACCAAAAAAAAAAAAAAAAAAAAAAAAGGGCATTAAGTGTGTGGGGATTTAAGGGTGGGGGAAAATGGATGTGCAGGGTAGAAGAGCAGTTGGAGGGAGAGGTAACTAACACTAAAGATGTTTGAAAAAGTCATATGGAAAAATGCTATTTTAGCAGTTTCTATTTATATAATGAGTTTATATGTAGTTACTCTGTATAAAAGAATAATGCTTTTCTCAGAAGCCAATTCTTATCAAACAAAAAACTTGGTTCCAAGTATGGGATATCTTCTTTCAAGTTGTTGCCTATAAGTCAGCCAATACAATTGCTTTTGCTATTTGTTATCCAAAAGAATTTGTTGGTAGGAGCCTGTTGTTAAAGACACCATATATCTGAGTCACAGAATATGGAAAAATCAAGCTAGTGCATACCTGGAAAGTTCCACCTACAAATTAGTTTTAATAGTGCTGAATGGTGCTCTACAGGCTGTTAAGGGAGAAATGTAATCTACAGTCTTACCCAGCTGTGAACTCTGTGAGCTACAGTAATGAATAGTCTGTAAAATATGCCCATTTGTGCATGAATATCACAGGGGTAACCAACAATTTACTGATTGGATTGAAGGCTCAATCCACAGGATCAAACTCATGCCTAGTATTATAAATTGGGCCAAGAACCCATGGCTGGGTCTCTCATAGACCTGAGGGGAAAATTTTTATTATTTACTAAATAGACATGCCTTTTAAATAATATTTATGCTTATACCCATATAATAGTGTAGTTCTCAACTCTCATAAGAGAAGGCTTCTTCCCTTAGTGGATGGCAGTGTAAATGACCCTGACTCCAGCCCTAAATGGGACATCTATCCCATACCTTTTATCCCCAGGTTCAGTGATCATCATGGAAGAGGTCAATGAAAAGACTATGGTCAGAGGTTTCAGAGGATTGCTGTGAATTCATGTTTTCTGGACATGACCAGACTGTTGTACATACAAACTCACAGTGCATGTTTGCTTATGTAAGATCTGCACAAGATCAGGGCAGTCAAAATTCAAATTATGGATGTGGTAGAGGCTCACAAAGCTCCTCTCTTAGCTGAGGAGCCATTTATTGGCAGTTGATGGCTGCCTGGGGAGGGAGTAGATTTTTTTCGGGGGTTGTGGCACCTGGTGTGTTGACTATGTTGCAGTAGATGGCCCTTCATCCATGCACATATGGACTCAGTGGGTTAGTAAAAGGACATGAAGCCAGTAAGCAGTGTTTAGTAGGGGTAGTCTGGGAGGAGTTGAAAGGGTGAAGGAGTAGAGCAAGGGATTTTTGTCTATGGGAAGATAGATTCTAGAAACGTCTAGTAGAGACATGCTCAAAAAAACTTAAGTAGAATGTCAGATTTCAGCTCATGCGTTCGATTTGAAAATTGGAAGGTAACGTTATGTCAACTGGAAATGTAATTGCAAAGAAACCAAAATATTGATTATTTTCCCAGAAATCTTGAAATCTGTCTTCAAAGTATTCTATTAAAATTAAGGCTAGATATATTTTTGCTGTTCATAGAAATTTGTTTAGTCAATATGTCAAAATGTGTAAAATTGTTTACCTTAATTGAGCTAGCCACAATTCAAGCTTCATTTGGAATGCTGTTATGATTTCAAACATTATATTGATAAGTTAGTTTTCACCTTCAAGATGCATGTTTAATCTTTTTAAATGAATGGAAAAATCAATTAAAATGCTACACTGGTAAGCCAATTTTCATTGTACAACTCTGGCAAAAGTTTTGTTTTTAAGACCATAATTGAACTGATTGTATGTTGTACATTATAATGTAATGATCAGAAAAACTCCATTTCAAACAGAGAAACCATTTAAACTTACTCATAGCTCAAGGCAAACTCCATAGCTGCAAACTCCAGGCAGCCCAGACCTCTCCCCTTTCCTTACTGACCAGCTGTATGTCCAAATTTTGAAACATAGACATCATAACTGCTGGATTTTGCTTTTAAAAGTTGCTTATCCTGCTTAAAGTTACTCTGACATTTTTTTTTGTATGTGGGCTAAAAGTACAAGGCAGCTTTGCTCTGTTGGCCTCCCCTTTAAAAGGTTCTCCGCTTAACTTACTTGGGGCTGCAGTCAGATTGGCAAGACTGTATGCCAGACAGACTGTCATAACTGGGCACTGAGACCATTTGTCAGCAGCGCTGTTTTTTTTTTTGTTGTTTATTTTTAATAAATTTGGATGATTAACAATTGATTTGGCTCTGGGTGGTTGTCTAAAAGCTCTCCAACAATAAAATCTTTTTGAGTTTGTCTTTGACTTAGGCATCTTACGTCTGGAAAGTAAATTATATTGCCATCAAAATTTTAGTATTTAAGGAATTCCTGTAATGTGCAATGATTTAATTCCTTGGGCCCTGTGATAATTGATATTTGATTCTAACCGGATCTATGTAGAATTAATTTCAAGTAAAGCCTCTAGGCACACCTGTGAGTAATATTCTTGATTAGGTTAGTTGAAATAGGAAGACCCACCCTTATAGTGGTGGCCCAGTTATAAGGAGGTCTGAGGGAAAAAGTTTTGTTTTTTGCCTGCTTGCCTTCATGTCTCATGAGTGAATTCATCTACTCTGTGGTCATTGCTGCCAATGTTGCTGCTGTCTCCTGCTAATATTAGAATTTAGCATCTCCTGGCTTCCAAGTTGGAGTAAAGACGTTTGGATCTCCAGGAGTGCTCTGTGTCTTCAGCACCAGATTAGGACTGCTGAGTGATCCACCTTTGTAGAGTGAAAAACTACCACATTTTCAGATCTCAGCCCCCACAGTGTGAAGATGCCATTCTTGGACTACCTATACTATACAGTGTGAGGCAGCTTTATAATACACTTTTAATATAAATTCATTTTGCCAATTTCGTTCCTGTAAGGAATGAATACAGAATAATAGCAGAAGAAGTTCTAGAGAAAAAAAAAACCCATTCTAATTATGAATTCTCTAGTGGGCTTGGTGGTATCTCGAACTAGGTCTCCAACCCAATCAATGTTACCTAGAGTTACTAATGACTTTGGTAGAATAGAAATGCTGAAAATACATGCTGTAAATTAATTAAAGAACTATGCCTGTGACACTTGTGATTCAACTCTTATGAGGAGCAAATAATTTGGTGAATGTATATAACTTTTGATCATAGTGGAAAAGTAAGGAATACAAGGCTGGCTGGTTGCTTCTAGCATCCCTGGATAAAGTAACAAATGAAAATAATGAGTTCAGGGGCTGGAGAGATTACTCAGTGGTTAAGAGCATTGACTGTTCTTGCAGATGTTACAAGGCCATGCCATCACCAGCAGACAAAAATGCTCCAATTGAGACACAGCCCTTGGCCTTAGTGAAAACTGGATGCTTGAACATGGACCACCAATTTAGCATGTGATGTGAACTGTTTCTCATAAGCTGTATATTACCCACCAAACCATAAAGTTGGATGTGCACATAAGCAATCCATCAGCAAATGGAAGTGGGGTTTTTGTGACTGAGCCTGAGCAGGTCCAGATGGCCCCAGAAAGTTATAGGAAAATGCTCCCCAAATATCACCCATGGGCTCCAAGTATTTAGACACTGTGTCCTCGGTTGGTAGCACTGTTTTGGGAGACTTTAGGGCTTTCTCCATGATGTAGGAAGCACATTGCTAGTGGACTTTGGCAGTAATTAAGCCTTGCTGGATTTCCAGTCCTTCTGTTTCCTGTACCTGTATTAAGTACTATCACTCAGCTTTGTGCTCCAGCCATCTCTGCTGCCATGGCTCTCTCGCCAGGCTTTTGCCACCATGCCTTCCCCACCATCGTGGACATGCTTATACATTTTGCTTAGTTTTTTATTGCTGTGATAAAATGCCATGACCAAGAGAACTTACAAAAGGAAGATGTTATTTGAGCTTGTGCTTCAGTGCCTATGGGTGCCATTCTCATTCAAACCACCACATTGGCTTCCTGATTCCCATAAGCTCATGACCATATAAAATGCAAAATGCATTTAGTTCCCCTTCAAAAGTCCTGTAGTCTTAACCTGTTTCAATAGGATTCAAAAGTTCCCAGTCAAAGTCTTTTCTGAAACTCAAGACAACTATAAGCCCTTGTAAAATTGAAAGACAAAGTATAGACTCCCAACAATTCTAATAGCTGAAGTAACTCCATTTTGTTTAAGGCAACCATCTTAGAGACCTGCTTTGCTTGGAACTGATAAACTATTCCAGGAAGTGCTGAATATAGAAGTCCCTTGTCCCTTTCCCAGAAATGTGTAACTGTTGTAAGATAATTAACTAACTGGTTACTCACTCTGGCTTCTGCAAAACTTGCTTTGCCACTATCTGCACAAGTAAACAATGATGTTGTCTCCAACAGTTGGAAATTCTTTTAAAATAATTGTGGTTTTTTTCTTTTTTTCTTTCTTTGCCTTTAAGAAACCTCTTCCTGCTTCAGCCTGCCACTACAGTTTCCATTCCTGAACCTAGAGGCTGTGGTCAGCTGTGCAGCTTGAATAAACTTGGCTATTTAAAATTTGATTGGGAGGCAGGACTTCCAGTCCTGGTGAAAGCTTGCCCAGACATCTCCAGACACCCTCATGAACCTTGCAGGATTGCTTGAAGGCTGAGGCTGAGGCTAAAGGTGGAGCTATCACCCTGCAACAACATACAAATTGCAATCCATTCTTCATGGATAATTTGATGCTTGCAGAACTGAATTACCTTATTGTCAGAAATGGACTCAGAAATCCAGGAAGAAATCCCTATGCATGAATAATTCATTTGGTGTTGTGGAATTGAAACCCAGGTTGTAACATGTGGGCCTTGGACTAACCTCTTAGAAGAACAAAGTGTCAACAGGCCAAAGCTGCTTGTTTTCATTATTCCTGGTCACCCAGGTTTTTCTACCTTTTATGTGCCCTTTGCAAAGGCTGCACACTTTGACAAACAGATGCTTTCCAGTTTGGGCAGTCACTCATGCTGGGTTTGCCTTCTTCTCCAAAGACAAGAAGATTCTTATACCACCAGAATATTCAAATGATCAAGAAATTAAGGATATCGGTGGACTAAGTGGTCAAACAGAAAACAAATAGCTTTCCTGAGAACTCATATGCCAAATGACATGAAGCTTGTAGTCAATGGTCATTCAATAGGCTCTTATGTTGCTTTTCAGATCTTGAATTGGGCCCCTGACCTGAAGGTTGTTCACGCACTTCTGCCATTTCCAAGGATTGAGCAGATGTATGAGTCACCCAACGGCAGGATCGCCACTCCATTGCTCTGCTGGTTTTGTTATGCACTCTATACTACCAGCTACTTAGTGCTGAAACCATGAAGTCAGTGAAGTCCTTCCTACTCCAAATAATTCTTCAACTAATGAACTTAAAGTAAATTTTAGTAAAAATAAAACTACATTGACTGATGGTACTATAGATATACCTTGAAGTTTATGTCTCTATTTTCCTAAGTTCTAAGATTTATGAGAAAAAAATAAATGTCTTCTTTAAAAGTACATTAAAGCACACATCAACTTTTTATGTAACTTAGGGATGTAAAGTTATTTCTTTTTACCTGCGTGCAACATTACTGTTAAAATGTGAATCCTGAACAGGTTTTGGAATTAATCTATAGTTTATTTTCAGACTCTGTTGTCGCATCCCCATTCGTCCAGCGAAAGAAGACATGACACGAGAGCGATCTTCCTCAAGCAGTTTATTCGGGTAACCTTACATCTGCTCTCTCTTTCTCCCTTCCCGGTTCACCACCTATAAAGCCTGTCACAACCAATCGACTTCCACCACGTGGGTCTCAAGGATAGGATATCTCTATGCGGAACAGAGGGCTTCAGCAAAGCCAAACCAAATAAGGACATGTTTGCTGCATGGAGCGCTCACCCCCATGGGGGTGGGAGGCGGAAACCGGTGCCATCTTTGAGGCACGGCACTCCGCAGCTCCCAACAGTTCCTCCTTTTTGTTTTAATAGAGCATGGTCTCGAGGCCACAGATGGCTGAGTTCAACAATCCCCCCCTGTCTTAGGATCATTCCTTCATTAAACCCATCATAGGATACCCCATCGCCCTGAGGGTTCCATGCCTTAGGTAGAAGGAAAGTTGCCCGTCTCTGAGTAGGATCGTGAAGACATTTAGGGGTGACACGACCTTTAAGATTTTTGCATAATTGAGAGCCAAGCTTGTGGGGAATGTCCATCTTCAATGGCAGCAAAAGCCTGTGCTAGTAAAGCCATGTTCCGCTGTCAAGATACTCTCATTTTACAAAGACACCACAGGAAGAGGAAAGATATGCATGCCAAGGATCCCAACCCTGCCCATTCCTTGAGATGATTCATGGCTGTTGAGATCCAGGATGACAGTCCGATGGCAAGGTCCAGGTCCACTCGTGTTGAATTCACTGTCACTATTTCCACTCTTAGTTGGGTCACCAATCATTCAAACTGCTCAGACCAGTTTCCTAGAAGATAGCTAGAAAGTTGTTTAGATAGATTTGCAGCATGGGAAAAGTTATTATACTGAATACTAGTTACGCAGAGGCCCGAATCTTCCATTATATACAAGGAACACAAAGGGGGGCCATACACATACAGGCATGGGTTTGAAAGTGCCAAGGTCCCCTGAACCATGTGGCATTGGACCGGCTGGTCCCCGGAGGGGGTGCATCAAACCAGCCTCCTGTCTGGTTATGCGTACATACACAATCACTGTCCTGGGATATGTTAGTAATCAGTTGGAAGCACAGTAATCCGTTTAGGGGCAGGTGTATGGTCTCTTGTACTGCTGCTAATGTGTCATCTAATGGTCATTGATTGCAAAAGGGTGGGGGAATACTTGCGCTGAATGGGTGACTGGGATAGGTTTAGGGAGCACTGTCATCAGCCCCCAACGAAGCTCTTCTGTCATCACCTTGGGCCATGGCACCATCATCACGAGTATCCCACACTTCCACATCTTGAACCACTCGGGTGAGCCTTTCCAGGATCCAAAGAGGTTGTTGATGATCCTGAGGAAAAACACAGCTCCTCTCGCCCATGTTAGGACTGGGTCCGGGCCATACCATTTTCCTGTAAGTATGTCTTTCCACATTACAAGCCCTTTTGAAGTGTTAATAGTAAAAAGAGCAATCGCAAGTCTTTCCTTTGGAGGAGAGCCAGAGGCTATTCCCCCCTTTTGTTTTTGAAGGCACTCCTTTAGTGTAATTCCTGAGGCGGTATCAACAGAGACATGAACGGGAGGAAACCCCTGGGATTAATCCCAAGGGACTGTTGTGGCAGAAGTGGGGCACATTGATGACAATCTTTTACTAACATGAAAGCGGGAATGAAAGGTGCGTGCAAGTTCCTGAGGGGAGGAGAGAAAACACTTCAGAGCTCTGGACACCTTATCAACTGAATCATTGCCTTCGGGGGAACAAAGAATGGGTGTTCTCTCTGGAGAATTAGCATGTGTAAAGTACGCAGAAGAGACCTGATGGCTGACCTGAGATTGATCTTTCCTACTACCTCGAGCTTTTTTAGGATATTAACAACATATTGGCTGTCAGAAATCAGGTTGAAAGGAGCATTAAAGGTCTGAAACACTGTTATGACTATAGAGGGGACAGTGAAAGCAAATCTTACCATGTCTTGAGAGTGAAGGGGAACAGAAAAGAAGCAATCTTTTATGTCTATAATTATAATGGGCCAGTGTCTTGGAATTGCTGAGGGCAAAGGAAGCCCCCGCCGCATGGGCCCCATAATTACCATTTGTTTAAGCACCCTCGCCGCCCCATTCCCATCTGCCCTTTTGCCATTTGCAAGACTGCAGCCACTAGGCCAGAATTGGCAAGAGGGCCGCCTAATTCCCGACAGACCTTCATCCACACTTCAAAGCCTTTATTTTTGTAAGGGTTTATTGCCTGCCTACACTCCTTTGTACATTGTTCAAATACCAATTGTTTAACAAGTGGCATGGCAGTGTCAGGGTCACCAAATACTTTTCCTGCTGCCTCCACCATTCTTGCCACAAAATTTTTTATGATTTTAAAATCGAGTGGCTCATGATAACGGTTATTGTCCTGTTGGTTTTGGAAGACTGGAAAACATAGGGCTGGATTTTGAGCGGCTACCTTCCTCCAGCACTCCGGATGAAACGAAGTGCCAGGTACCGCAAAAGGCTGAGGGGGTCCCGGGGCCATCGGCAGTAGCGGAGGTCCCAGGCCTGCTGGCTGTATACTAACCTTCACTTGCTCCATGCTTTCTACCAAACTCTCTACCTCATCAGCCGACATATCCTGCTCTTCGTCCTCAAGTTCACTCTGATCTGAATTTGAACTTTCAAGATGGGTCACTTCCTTCTCTACCATTTGACTATCTCCTTTTGATCTTTCTTCCTGTAACTGTTCCAAGGCTGCCTGCCCGCTTTCCAATGCTGGGCAGCACTTTTGATCCCCCAAACAGGCACACACCAGCCTCCATATCGGGTGGATACCAGCTTTAAGCGTGCCTTGCTCCCACGCAAAATCAAGATCTCTCCCCAATTTATCCCAGCTTGTTACTGTCAAACTCCCTGACACTAAGAACCAGGGGGCAATAAGATCACATTCTGTCAAAAAATTAATCAATATTTCCTTTTTAAGTTTTAGCCCCTTTGCCTTAAGCAAGTCTTTGAGGGCATAAAAAATTGGGTGGGTCGGTGAGTTCCCCATGTTAACTCCTTTTGGACACGCCTTGCAGAATACTAAGAAAACAATCACCCTGAAAAGAAAACTAACAACCAGACTCCCAGCAAGAAGTAGATATACTTCCATCTACTGATCTTGGCTCGCAAATCCACGAGCTTTCACTTTTGATTCGCCAAACAGTGAATTTATCCTTGCCGCTTTACCGCGGTCTTTGATTTGTCACTCACAGCGACCTTTATCGTCCATCCTTACCTGGGGACTTTCTGGCACTGCCCCGACTGCTTGAGGTTCTGATCAGAAGCGAGGATCCCTGTACTGGGCCACCACTTGTCGCGTCCCCGTTCGTCCAGTGAAAGAAGACATGACACGAGAGCGATCTTCCTCAAGCAGTTTATTTGGGTAACCTTACATCTGCTCTCTCTTTCTCCCTTCTCGGTTCACCACCTATAAGGCCTGTCACAACCAATCGACTTCCACCACGTGGGTCTCAAGGATAGGATATCTCTATGCGGAACAGAGGGCTTCAGCAAAGCCAAACCAAATAAGGACATGTTTGCTGCATGGAGCGCTCACCCCCGTGGGGGTGGGAGGTGGAAACCGGCACCATCTTTGAGGCACGGCACTCCGCAGCTTCCAACACTCTGTCATTTTGGTACATGTGTGAAGTGTATATATGTATATTTTGAATTGATATAAAATTAAAGGGAACAAGAACAACAAAAAGGACTTGTTCAAGGAACTGGCCAAAACAATAAACTTCTACATCGAAAAGTTAAAAAAAGACTAAGAAAAATATGCAAGACAAGACTTAACATGTATGGCAGAATCCATGAGCTCTGGTATGGGGAGGTATAGGTGGGGAGACAGGTCTAAATTTAATTGGGAAAGGTTGTATGAAATGCACGAAAGCTCAGTAAACAATTAATTAAAAAAGAGTGAATTTTCTTCTATGAATCTTGTTCACCCATTCTGCCTTGCTAATATTGCCTATGTTGGGGGCGAAGAAATGATGTAGGTGATGAAAAGGGATGATGGGATCATAAAGGAACATTTATCTAAGCTGAAATTTTACTATGGTAAAACAGATGGTTGGTGTCCAGTAAAGTACTATGAAGACATGAAGAAAGATTTTTCTAGAAGGAGATATCTGACTCTGTGAGAAAGGAATACCTCATGCTTTTGTCTTCCATTTTAGCCAGGAAATGACTTGTGGAGTTACTGATTGGCTAAATAATAATCTGCCCCAAATAGAAATAGTGGCCCAGGAGCAAAGCACCTACAACCAGTATGTGAAAGCTATATGTGTGCTATGTTTAGAAGGTTCATTTTGAGGCTGAGTCTTTAAAAAGTGAGAACCTTGGGCCAGGTATGGTGGTGCATGCCTTTAATCCTAGCACTTGGGAGGCAGAGGCAGGTGGATCTCTTCAAGTTCAAGGCCTGCCTGGTCTACATAGTGAGCTCCAGGCCAGCTGGGACTAAAAGGGAGACCCTGTCTCAAAAAGACAAAATAAAAGTGAGAACCTCTTGGCTTACAAACTACTAACTCTCTTACTGCTATATACTGGAATGAATGCAGTTGATAACTCATTCCACATTTCCAGACTCAGGTAACATGATAGTCCTTCATGAAGTTTCTTCTTTGTACAAGAAGCCTCCTAGTCATACACTCTTTACAAGAGAAAATCTAAATATACAAAACTTTAATTGAGTTATTTTATAGAATATATTCTCCTGGATAAAGTTAGCGAATACTAGAAAATATAAAATTGATCCTTTAATGTGAAGTCAGATGGGTGATATGCATAAAACTGTGAAAGGCACACATTCCCGTTCCAGTTACAGGAAGGAGTGAGCAGAGGGTATTGGCAGTGAACTTGGCTGTCCTTTAGATAGAAGTGAAAATCAGCTCAGACTAACTTTGTTGAGGTCTTAGCTGAGCTCATCAATATGTCTTCATGACATACCTTCAATAAACCAAGAATCAATACTCCCAGACATTACTCTTTTCAACTAACCAGGTAGAGATGCTGAAGGATCCTGACTCCTTCCTGCTGCAGGTAGCCAGCAAGCTTCTCCTGAACCCTAGCCTTCCAGGTCCCTGCAGGTTTCTCCAGAGCCAGGAAGGGTGGCACCAGACTTCCCCATGGGATTTGTGTGGGCCACAAATCCAAGTCCTCATCTCCATGGACAGCCAGCTGTGAGCCACTGTGCTGTCCATCCATCCTCCGATCCAGGACAATACTACCCAGGGACTCTATGATGCTTCCTTACCAAAAATCTAGAAAATAATTTTTGAGAAGTCCTTCAACTTGTTGAGTAAAACATTAACATAAATTGGTTCCCTGTTTACCTTAACTTTATTTGTTGGAAAGACATTATTTTGCCAATGAACTGAAGTAAGCCATTAGTTTTATAAATTCATCTTCTCTCTGTGTTCCTGGCTGAGGAGGGCCAGTGATCCTGGTGCCTTCCATTAATTGACTGAAACCTGAGACCTTAAGGCCCAGTAAGCACCACTGTCTGTAATGACAGTTGATGAACAATTGGAAGTATTCTCTTTTCTGCAGAAAGCCCTCCTAGCATTATCATTCCTTAAGGACAATGAGATGCTGTCCTTCCTCTAAAAACCTACAGCTCTGATGACAGATTCCACTCTGATGTGCCACCAGCTCACTGGTGAATGATGGATGAGTTCTTGTCTTTTAGCATGGCTTCTGTAGAGGGAAAAGCTGGTTTCCAGACAAGGAGTGCTGTTGGTGTAGTGGGAAGACCATTAGCTACATCTACTGAGGCTTGGTGCTCCATACAAGTCTTGACTGCATGGGAAGGCCTTCTGGAAAGCTGACCTCGGAGCCAGGATTCCTGCTCTGAGTGCCTTGCTTACAGGAGAGGCTTGGTGACAGAACATTAACTCATAGAAATGAGTGCTAGTGAGCCAGACCTACTGGAACAGAGAGTAACAGCCACAGATTTGTTCTAGAAATTATTTTATAATATTACTGTGTATTTCCAAATGTCATTTATATGAAATTGTATATTATTTGTGTTTTGTAGAGCTTACAAAAAGATATTGGTTCTTCATTCTTATTTCTTATTGAAATAAATGTTTTAATTAGCAGTTAAAAAATTGATAGAATCTGAGTGCTCTTTCCTAGGGCCCTGAACTCAGTGATATTTGGAGGCCCTGGTGAGATCCTGGGAGACACTGCCCTCCCACAACTCAGGGATTCTAGTGCAGGATAGGCCTGACACAGGGGCATGGGATCCTGAAATTGCAGCTGCCAATCTTAAAAGGTGGAGCAAAGAGCTGAACAGAGACTTCACAAGTGAGGAATTAGAGATGGACGAGAAACATCTTAAAAAATTTTAACTTCGCTAATAATTAAAGAAATGCAAATTAAAACCACTTTTTTCTTTTTTAAATTTTTTAATTTTTTTATGTGTATGAGTGTAGTGTCTGCATGTAGGTTGGTGCACCTGTGTCGTGCAATGCTGTGGAGGTCAGAAAAGGGTGATGGATTCCCCTGGAACTGGAGCTAAAGACGGTTCTTAGCTGCCATGTGGGTGCTGGGAATTGAACCCGGGTCCTCTGCAAGAGCAGTGGGTGCTCTTAACTGCTGAGTCATCTCTCCAGCACCAAATTAAAACCACTTTAAGATATCATCTTACTCCAATAAGACTGGCTAGGATCAAGAAAACAAATGATACCAAGTGCTGGAGAGGTTGTGGGGAAAGGGGAACACTCATCCACTGCTGGTGGGAATGTAAACTTGTCCAGCCACTATGGAAAGCAGTGTGGAAAACCCTTGGAAGACCAAAATGAGCTTACCACCTGACCCAGTCATACCACTCTTGGGTATATATCCACAAGACTCATCTTACCACAGAGTTACATGCACAGACATGTTTATTGCAGCTCTCTTCACAATAGCAAAGAGCTGGAACCAACCCAAGTGCCCCTCAACTGACAAGTGGATAGAGAAAATGTGGTACATCTACACAGTGGAGTTCTATGCAGTGGTAAAGAAAAATGACATCATGAACTTTTCAGGTAAATGGATGGAACTAGAAGATATTATGTTAAGTGAAGTAAACTCTCAGAAAAACAAATGATGAATGGTATCCCTCATCTGTGGATGCTAGTGTCAATTACCTAGTTGTAAGTATTTCTTGTGCAGGGCTCCTTGAGCTTTTTTCCAAGTATTTGGGAGTGATGCATATTGTAAAGAAGAAGAAGAAGTTCCACAGAAAAGACTGCATCAAAGAACTGACTGAAGCGGTGAACTTCTACTCAAAACAGTCAACTTCTGCATCAAGAATTTTGAGAGAGAATGAGAAAAAGATGAAAAACATGTTTGGCAGAATGCATGAGCTCTGGTGGGGTGGGGGTAGGGAGGGGGAGACTGGTCTAGATTTGATTTGTAATGTAATCTTGTATAAAAATAAATAAATAAAAATAATTTACAAAAGAACTTCAAGGCCACACACACACAGAAAAGAAGATAACATACCATAAGTCACATACTACTGTATACTGAATGTATCCATGCTTTCAAATAGCAAGATCATACACACATTTATTTTTGTGACATTGTATGACATTGTAATCTACAAAGTTCACAATTTAGTTACAACAAAATACAACAAAAATCCTCATAATGTTTTAAGTAAATTACAATTTTGTGCTGGGCCTCATTCCTAGCTATAGTTGCTCACATCAGGCCCTTGGATACTGGATTGGGCATACCTGGTAATCTCTATTTCATGTCTTTTAAGTCAAAGTAAAATGCTTATTGATGATGGGGATTGGATGTTGAGGATTGTATGATCTAGATGGTCTTCCTATCCCAGACTTTCTGAATCAGTCCTGGAGGCAAGTCTGGGTCCTAAGCAGAGATGTACTGTCCAGCAAACATGTGCTCAAGTTGATTCCCCCTTCTAGATGGGCTTCTGGGGCCCAGACTGGATGTTAGAATGGCAAAATGCTCACTAAAAAGAAAGAAATAAAAATGGCACACACACACACACACACACACACACACACACACATACACACATACACTATTAAAAATACTTCTTTTTATCAAGAGACTAGAATCTCTGGTTTGGGTGGAGATCTAACATTCCAGTTGTACAGGACCACCTCTAGGAAGGTGGGTTCACCTTAAGCCATGCTAAAGAGGTAGGCTAAGTAATTATTCATTTGATGAAATACAAATTCTCCTTCCCAGAATCTCTGTTGCCTAGTGTAGTAGCTTACCCCAGCCTTAGGCACTGAACCTTGCAAATCTCCCTGCTTTTCCAAATTCTTTGGGAAAAAATGAACTTTCCTTTTCTTCTTTTTACCTTTTTACTGAGTATGCATTCCTCAACACTTTGTTTTACTTACTCTTTCTCTAAGCTTCCCTCCCTACCATGTGGCTGCTAGTCTGCCCTGTGTCTGCCCTCTAGGCCACCTTAATTGGCATGGTTTTGTTTCCTTCTCTCCCAGCTCCTGAAATTTACATCTTGTTTCACCTGAGGGTTTTCCTTTTAAACGTCAATAAATTTTTCTTCAAGTTTCCATTTGAGTTCATTTGTAAATTCTTATATTAAGGAGACTAAAAACCCAGAGGTGACCCCTGTTTCTCCCCTGTCAAGGACCATAGGACACTGCACATCAGCCTGAAATACACAGGACAGCAGCTTCCAGAATGGCACCCTTTTGCTTTCCTCAGTGGAAAGAATGTAATAGAATAAATGAATGAAATCAAGATATAATAATTCAGCAATCATTTTAAAACAAAATAACAACAATGTAGCTATTTATATATTGGAAAAAAGGAAGAAAAGGGAAACCTAATAGTCGTGTCACTAAATTAATCTTGGCTGCAACAAAAGGTAAAAATGAGAAAACCTTGGATTTACAGTTTCACTTACTATGCACTGGTCACTATGCTAAGCATTTTGTATGGAGGAGGCCTGTTAACTTAAACATCGGAAGTCTTTGGAATCGAATCACATTTTGATCATCAACGTGACTTATCTTTTCTGTATTTTGAGTCATCAAGGAAGTTCTGGCAACCCCAGATGAGTTTTTCAGAAATCTTGAGTAATGTTGATCTGTAGGATTTAATAAGGATTACTGAAAAATCTGGGGGAATTTCAAGGGGGACACTGAGGTGGATAATTCTTATAAAAGGTTAAGAAGTGTAAGCATACACCTTTAATCCCAGCACTCGGGAGGCAAAGGCAGATGGATATCTGTGAGTTCAAGGCCAGCCTGTCTACATAGTGAGTTCTAGGACAGCTGGGGCTACAGGGAGACCCTGTCTCGAAAATACCATAAAAGTTTAGGGAAGAAATTCAAAGGAGACACTGCGGTGAATTTTCCTTTTGGGTAAGGAATTTCTGAAGAGGTTTTCATTCCATGGGTACACAGAAATACGGACAGACAGACAGCATCATGACAGGGAATTCTCTGAAGTGAATTCAGGCCCACAAGTCAGAGTCCAGGTCCTTTCTCAGAGGAAGGGGGAGGTTTCATGTCATCAGGCTGCCTCTGATTCCTGTACAGCAGAAGAGGGAAGGGGATTCTGGGGCTAATAATGACCAACTAACTTATGAAAGGTCTGTGGCATCGAGGAGAGGTACAGTTAGTTAAGCTGTGACATTTATATGAGGGAAGAATATGTTGCCACAGGTTGCCCTCTAATGTCCTAGGAGTCTGGCAACCTGAGCCTGTACACTTCCTAGGGGAACTGAGAACGACATTTGCCATTCTCCTGAAATCTGGGTTCCTAAGGAGTCTGCTAGGGAGTTAGAGATTCACAGACAAGCTCTTGTAGCGGCTTGCCATTTCCTCTACAGCAGCTGTGAGAGAGGCTGATGGCATCTCAGGTAGAGTCCTGAAGCTTGAGCACAAGCATCTTTTTTCAAATTTTATTTTGAGTAGAAGTCTCTAGAAATTTGCTTAGCTTACAAAAGAAGAAAAAAGAAAGACAGTGGAACTGAGATACTGACATAATGATCGGAGAATCTAATTCAGGACCGATTCCAGTAAGGTCATTCCTTAAGACAGAAGCCTCTTAATTTGCATGCTGGAGAAGAGATGAAGAGACTGCTTTAGTAATAAATTATACTTTCCCAATGCATGGAGAGACCCTCATGACATACAATATTTCCATCAATATAGTTTGTCTCAGTGCCTTGTTAGGACAGGGTTTTGATAATTAAAGAACATAATAGTTTTATTTGCATTCAACATTTCCCATTTGTAAGTACTCTGTTGAAGTCCAGTTTTAATTTAAAAAATTCCATATAAGAACATTTAATCTAAAATTTTTAGTTAAATGATGGCTTACTCATTAAAGATGAATATGTTTCTTACATAACTCTCAAAGAACATCATTTTTTCTTTATTTTATTGAGAGAATACAAAAGAAAAGAAAGAAGAAAGAAGAAAAAAGAAAAAAGAAAAAAAGGAGAATTCTATGCATACCACCAAATAATGAGGCAAATTTTACATCTATACTTTAAACACGTCTGGTATCATATCATACTAGAGTTGCCACTTTGCATTTGAGTTTTTCCCCAGTGTGGCTGTTTGTTGATCTGTTGACTGTATACAGTTACTAGGAGCTCAGGCAGGGGGAACAAAATTAGCAAGTGTTTCAGCTTTCATGAGCTTAAGGTTCTGTGGATAGACAGACAGTAATCAAGTGAGTATTTTCTTCCAAACCAAAAGCAATAGGAAGCAAAGAAACAAGTCTATAATTCTCCATGGGTTATATATGTTTATGAGATATGAGGAGAATTAAATGACATTTTAAAATGAAAAGATAGAATAAATAAAAATCTCAGTGGAAAAGCTTAACAGCAGAATCAAGAACTAGGAGAAACAACAAGAATAAGGGCCAGAATAAGCAATGAATTTGGAGCAGTAGAAATTCTATACACAAAATAGACTGAAAAAAAAAAAACACTAGAACTGTGGAATGATAACAGAAACTTCTGAGAGACATTAGTGCCATCTAAGTGCTGTAAGGAGAAAGAGTGAGGATAGGCTGTGAGTATTCCAGGACATGATCCAAATTCTACATATTCACAGAACTAAAGTTGTAAATGGAATGAACCCGTATAGCATAAGTCAAAGCAATCCGTAATGAGACACAGCATAGTCAGACTTCCGTAAATTAAAGACAGAAACATTTTAAAGTATCTAGGATGGAAAACAATTCAAATGCCTGCAATTTTTTTATAAGAAACCATGAAGGCCAGAGAGAACAGCATATTTTTTTCAAATGTAGAAAAAAGAACCATCAATTCAAAATTCTACATCCATTAAAAAAATCTGGGTTCTGCCTCGCCAGCCCTGCAATCCCGTCTACCAGAGCTGGCTCTTCCCCACCCCTCCCCCGACGCCCCCAGTGTGTCAGATGGCCAAAGCCTACGACCACCTCTTCAAGTTGCTGCTGATCTGGGACTTGGGGGTAGGCAAGATTTGTCTGATCATTCATCTTGCAGAGGACAACTTCAACAGCACTTACATCTCCACTATCGGAATTGATTTCGAGATCCGCAAAGTAGACATAGAGGGGACGAAGATCAAGCTGCAAGTCTGGGACACAGCTGGCCAAGAGCAATTCAAAACAATAACTACTGCCTATTACCGTGGAGCCATGTGCATTATCCTAGTATAGGACATCACAGATGAGAAATCTTTTGAGAATATTCAGAACTGGATGAAAAGCATCAAAGAGAACACCTCAGCTGGAGTGGAGGGCCTTCTCCTGGGGAACAAGTGTGATATGGAGGCTAAGAGGAAGGTGCAGAGGGAGCAGGCTAAGTTGGCTCAAGAGCACGGAATCCGGTTTTTTGAAACAAGTGCCAAATCCAGTATGAATGTGGATGAGGCTTTCAGTTCCCTAGGACATCTTGCTCAAGTCAGGAGGCTGGAGACCAGGAAACAAAACCCCCACGCACTGACCTGAAAGCATCTGACAAGAAGAACAGCAACAAGTGCTCCCTGGGCTGAGGACCCTCTCTTGCCTCCCCAACCTAAGCTTGGAAGCTGAACCTGAGAGGGAGGTGGGCCGAGGTGCTGCACAAGGGAGAAGCAGTGGTGAGACAGGGAGGGACAGATGAATCGTTGGTAAGGAGAAGGTGGAGAAAATGAAGAAGAGGAAAGAATACAAGAAAGGGGTAGGGAGAAGAAAGGGGAAAGAGTGAGGGATGTGAAAGGTAAAGAGGCTGAGAGGGAAGAGGAAAGGGAGAATAGATGGTCTCAGGTCTTGCACTGTCCTTGGCTTTAAGGTCAAACATTAATGTAAATTAATTGATTTGTTCTTACTGGATCAGGTTTTAGGGTCCTGAGAGGCTGGCTCAGCACCCTTTAAAGGTTTCTCTGTGTGGTCTTTGTTAGTATTAAATGCCGTTTCCCAAAACAAACAAACAACAACAACAAAAACAAAACCCTCATGGAATTGGAAAAACCAAGATATTCTCCAATGAAAGAAAGCTAGAATATTTTGTCACCATCAAATCTATCTTAATTAAATGGCTGAAAGAAGTTCTCTAAGGAGGAAGAAAATGCTGAAAGAAGAAATACTGGGGAATCCTGGGAAGGAAGAAGGAACACAGTAACATAGTAGGAGTATATGTTCTGGATAGTTTCAGTTGTCAACTTGACAGAGCTGGGAAGAGGGAACCTTAATTGGAGAATTTCCTCTATTGTATTTGTCTGTGTGCATGTCTGTAAGGCTTTGTGTTGATTATTGAGTGATGTGTGAGGGCGCCCATTGTGAGCGGTGCCCCCAGTGAGAAGGTGGTCCTATGTTGTAAAAGAAAGCAGGCTGAGCACTAGTCAGGGGAGCAAGCCAGTAAGCAGCACTCCTCCATGGTCTCTGCTTCAGCTCCTGCCTCCAGGTTCCTGCCTTGAATTCCTGCTCCGACTTCCCTCGGTGATGGACTGTGCCTGGGAGTTGTAAGCTGAAGCAACCCCTTTTCTACCGAGGTTGTTTTGGTCATGGTGATGATCACAGTAATAGAGAAACAAACTATAACAATGTAATAAACAAAAGTATAAGTAACTACAATAGGCCTTCTTTCTTGGGTTTTCTATGTTTGAGGATGAAGCAAGAGTCATAACATTTTGGCTGAAGCAATTCTAGATGTATATGGACAAAATTTCAGACAATGATAGTATACCATTTCTGAGGGAGGGCAAAGAATGCAGAAGAAAAGGTTTCTATAGTTCACACAATGAACATTGGTAGACTCTGTAAGAGATACAAGTCCTTAGAGTTATGTGTCTGGGCCCTTTTCATCTTCAAGCCTCAGCACTAGCTGTGGAACCTATTTACAGAACAGTGCTCTGTATATACTCCAAGTTTTGCTTTTTACAAGTGAAGCAGTAAAGAAAACACAATCTTATTTTTTTGTCTTTTCTTTTTTACATCTCAGTTTGTTCTCTCTCTCTCTCTCTCTCTCTCTCTCTCTCTCTCTCTCTCTCTCTGTATGTGCTCATGTGCTTGTGGGTGGAAGGCAGAGGTAAATGATGGATGTCTTCTGCAGTTGCTCTCCACCTCATTTTTTGAGGCAGAGTCTTTCACCAAAACTGGAGCTCACTCATTTGTCTAGGCTTGCCAGCCAGCAAGTTCCAGACATTAGCCTGTCTACTCCCTTAATAGTTGGAATTATAGACATGCACTGCTGTGCCCAGCTTTTATGTTGGTATTAAGGCTGCAAACTCAGGCCCTTGCAGGGCAAGTGCTTTATCAATTGAGTCATCTCTCTCGCCTCCTAATATATATATATATATATATATATTATATATTTTTTTTTTTTTTTTTTTTGAGACAGGGTGACTCTTTAGTCCCAGCTGGCCTAGAGTTCTTTTTAACATCGATCTTCCAACTAGACAATTTTACTGCCCTATACAGACCCTCCACAGGCACCTCAGAACTTATCCCAAGTGGTAACGTGTCAAGACTTGTCTAATACTAGTTAAACTTGTTTTTTCCCAGAAGGAATGACCATTTTGAGACGGGGTCTCCCTGTATCCCCAGCTGGCCTGGAAATAGCCCTGTACACCAGGCTGGCCAGAGATCCGCCTGCCTCTGCCTCCTGAGTGCTGGGATTAAAGGAGTGCACCATGACACTTGGCTTAAAGACTATTCTTAGCCACCATGTGGGTGCTGAGAATCGAACCCAGGTCCTCTACAAGAGCAGTCGGTGCTCTTAACTGCTGAGCCATCTCTCCGGCCCCTGAAAACACTTTTAGAAATATTTAGGAGACAGGTTTGTCTCCTTAAGAGTCAGTGACCTGTTCTGACAGAACGCAGAAGTCTCCAGACATTTTCACAGCAGTCTGAGAAACTCCCACCAGCTGTTCTTGGGGATAGTTCACTAGATACCTGAGTTCTTCAGTTCCCATTCACTTATTCACCTGCTCTTCACCTTCAAACATACCAATTGGTGGCCTTGACACACACACTTTGGCCCTCTGGTCCAGATACTGTTTAACTAGACCCAAAGTATCCCTTATAACCCCAGAGTTATTAGCATAAAATCAACATGGGCTATGGGGGAAAGTATGAGATAGAGAAATAAAAAAGAAGCTACAAGTAGGCTATTTTGTTGTTTTCTAACTATTAAGAGTGGCACAGAGAGTGAACCATGTGCAGAAGTGCTGTGAAGGTTTAAAGATGGAGGCTTTCTGTTCCTGAGACTCAAGACTCAGCTATTTGAAACTTGGGCCAGAAAGTTTGTTTTTGGATGGATTATTACATTCATGGCATCAAGCTTGCTGTTGTGGCTTTTTCTTCTTTTTCTTAGCTCTCGATTCTCATTTATTGGATTCACACATTTGTCTTTATACACACTATACATGGGACAATATGAAGTAAAAATTCTATGACAGACACTTTAATAAAGACTTTAAAAATATTAATAATGATATGTGTAACATGCATCTCAATTAAACAGCTTTAATGAATGTTTTAATTTTTATAATTCTTTTTATTGATGTTTTGTGTATTTTAGACATCATTTCTCAGTTCAGTTTAGACATACTCCCCTTTCCCTCCCCCGACCCCACTGCATATTATTCACTCTGCCATAACTATCCTGCATCTTTCTTTCAGTCTTTTTTTATGTTTAGGAATTCACATTTTCCTCCTTTAATTTTATATTACTCTAAAATATGCATACAGACTTTCCACTCATATACAGTAATTACAGAGTCTGAAAGTAAGTGGTGTATCAATTCTAGAGCCCCTTAAGAGATTTACATTATAACAACATAGTTGCTTTCAGATAAACAGAAATATAGCAATAATGTTGTTCACCTTGTCTTTCATCTGGTGATTTGTTGTTGGAATCCACAAGTGAGGGAGACCATTTGCTGCTTGTTTTTTCTGGGACTGTTGTACTTCACTTAGCATAATGGCTTTGAGTTCTATCCATTTATCTGCAAAGTTCATGATGTCATCTTTCTTTACTGCTGAGTAGTACTCCATTGTGTAGATGTACCACATTTTTGTCATTCACTCCTCTTTTTGGGTTGGTTCTAGCTCTTCACTATTTGGGTTGGGGCATTTGGGTTGGTTCTAGCTCTTCACTATTGTGAAGAGAGCTACAATAACATAGATGTGCATGGTATAATACCCAAGAGTGGTATGGCTCAGTCAGGTGGTGGGCTCATTATGAGTCTTTTAAGGGTTCTCCACACTGCTTTCCATAATGGTTGTACAAGTTTACATTACCACCAGCAGTGGATGAGTGTTTCCTTTTCCCCATAACCTCTCCAGCATTTGGTGTCTTTTATGTTCTTCATCTTAGCTAGTCATATCAGAGTGAGATGATATCTTAAAGTGGTTTTAATTTTCATTTCCTTAATTATTAATGATGTTGAACACTTTTTAAATTTTTTTGAATTTATTTATTTATGTGTATGAATATAACGTCTGCATGTAGGTTTGTGCACCCGTGTTGTGCAATGCCACGAAGGTCAGAAGAGGGCATCAGATTCCCCTGGAACTGGAGTAAAAAATGGGTCTCAGCCACCATGTGGGTGCTGGGGATCAAACCCAGGTCCTCTGCAAGAGCAGTCAGCACTCTTAACCACTAGGCCATCTCTCCAGCCCCTTGAACACTTTTTAAGATGTTTCTCAGCCATCTTTACTTCCTCACTGGTGAAGTCTCTGTTCAGCTCTTACTCCATCTTTTGAGTAGGTCATTTGTTTTCTTCTTTGTTTTTTGAGTAGTCTATATATTCTTGACATTAATGCTCTGTCAGATGAATCACTGGTGAAGATTTCCTCCCACTCTGTGAGTTTTCTCTTCACTTTCTTGATTGTTTCTTTCGCTGTACAGAAGTGAAGTTTGATGAGGTCCCATTTGCCAACTGTTGACCTTATTTCCTGTGCAGCTGCTGTCTGATTTAGAAAGTCTTTTCCTACACCTATGTCTTATAGTTTGTTACCAACTTTTTCTTCTATCACCTTCAGGGTTTCAGGTTTTACATTGAGATCTTTGATCCACTTGTATTTTATTTTTGTACAGAGTTAGAGGTAGGGGTTTAATTGTGTTCTTCTATAAATGGTGATCCAGTTTTGCCAGCACCACTTGCTGAAGATGCTATCCTTCCTCCATTGAGATTTTTATGCCCCTTTGTCAAATATGAGGTGGCTGAAATTGTATGAACTCAAGTTTGGATCTTCAATTTTGTTCCATTGGTCAATGGGTCTGTTTTTGTGCCAGTACCAGGCTGTCTTTATGACTATAGCCCTGTAATATAGCTTGAAGTCTGGTAGAGCAATCCCCTCTGTATTGCATTTTTCACTCAGGGTTGCTTTAGCTATTTGGGGTCTTTTGTTTTTCCATATGAATTTAAGGATTTTTCCCCCAAGTTTGTGAATAAGCTCATAGGGATTCTGATTGGGATTGCATTGAATCTGTATATGAATTTGGGTAAAATGGACATTTTTACTATATTAATTTTTCCAATCCATGAGCATGGGAGATCTTTCCATCTTTTGATGTCATTTTCAATCTCCTTTTTCAGGGGTTTAACATTTTTGTTGTAGAGATCGTGCATCTTTGGTTCGGTTTGTTCCCAGGTATTTTATTATTTTTGAGTGGGGAGGTCTACTATTATTCCTTCTCCACTTGTTTATTGTTGGTGTAAAGAAAGGCTTCTGATTTTTCCAGGTTAATTTTGTATCCTGCCACTTTACTGAAACTCTTAATCATTTCTAGAAGTTTTCTGGTGGAGTTTTTAGCATCCCTTAGGCTATCATATCCTCTGCAAAAAGGGATAGCGTAACTTCTTCTCTGATTAGTACTCCTTTAATTTCCTTCTCTTGTCTTATTGCCCTAGCAAGCATTTCAAGCACTATGTTAAAGAAGAGTGGCAATAAAGGGCAGCCTTACTAGGTTCCTGCCTTTAAGGGAAATGGATGTTGGCAGTGGGTTTGCTATATATGGCTTTGATCATATTGAGGAATGTGCCTTTCATTCCGATTCTCTCTTGGACTTTAAATGTGAAGGGATGCTGGATCTTGTCAAAGGCTTTTTCTGCACCAATTGAGATGTTTCAGTTCATTTATGTGTTTTATGATATTTATTGATTATGTATGTTGAACCATCCCTGCATCTCTGGTATGAATCCAACTTGGTCATGATGTGGGTCTGTATGTGATTTGCAAGTATTTTGTTGAGAATTTTTGCATCTATGTTCATTAGCAAGATGGGTCTGTAACTTTCTCTTTTGGTTGTATCTTTGCCTGGTTTTGGTATTAGGGTGATGCTGGCTTCATAGAAGGAGTTTGGGAGAATTCCATCTGTATCCTTCTGAGCAGATTGTGAGTAGTAATGGTTGTAGGACTCTTTAAATGTTTTATAGAATTCTGCTGTGAATCCATCTGAGCCTGGGCCTTTTTTACTTGGGAGGTTTTTTATTACATCTTCAATTTCCTCAAATATTATGGATCTCTATAAACTCTCAATCTCTTCTTGGTTAAGTTTTGTTGGTTCCCAGGATTTCAAATATTCATCCATTTCTCTTAGGTTTTCAAATTTAGTGTGGAGTATAGGTTTTTGAATTATTCCTGTATGGTTGTCTGTATCTTCTTTGTCTATTGCGATGTTTCCCCTTTCATCACAAATACTATAGATTTGGAGTATCTCTTTTTTTTCTTTGGTTAATTGGGCTAGAGGTCTATTTGTTTATCTTTTCAAAGAACCAGCTTTTGGATTAATTGATTCTATGTATTGTTTTCTTTGCTTCTATTTCATTGATTTCTGCTCTCATTTTTGTGATTTCTTCCTGTCTTTTGGGTTTAGGGTTCACTTGTTGTCTCTCGAGTTTTTTGGGTCTTTGCCCAATTTTGATATTAGAGTAATCCAGCTTCATAGAATTTGGGTATGTTCTTTTATTTTCTATTTTACAGAATAATTTGAAGAGTATTGGTATTAGTTATTCTTTGAAGGATGGTAGAATTTAGCAATGTATCTATTTGGTCCTGTGGTACATTTGTTTGTGAGAGTTTTAATTGCTGCATTAATTTCGTTGGTTGTTATGGGTCTGTTCAAATTATTTATGTCATTTTGATTCAACTTTGGTAGGCTATAAATGTTTAGAAGCTTATTTCTTTTAGAGTTTATAGTTTACTCGAATTAGAGGAAGAGTTTACTCAGAATTAAGGGCTGAGAGAACATGAGTGCACCCCTCAGTTCTCACCAGTAATCCTCCTTACACAATGGAGTGTGGTGCAAATGGAAGGCCACAGTTAGTTAAGCTCCAAAGAATAGGAGGCTCCAGAGTGAGTATCCCTGGTTGGGACCCCTATATTAAACGTCACCTACCCATGGCTCTGGGATCATTGGAGAAGAGAGGGAGGAAAGACTGTAAGAGCCAGGGCTGGTGCATGAATACAGAGAAGCAGTGGTTTACAGTTGACTGTAAGCTTTCACATGTGGACTTGTGGCAATGTCAACATCAGGCAAGGAACCCATGGCAACTTGTACAAGGTCTCAAAGGATTGCAAGAGAAAAAGGTGGGAGACTGGCCCTGGACTGAGAATTACAGGAGACTGAGTACTGCTGGCTGAAGAAGAGTATATCTTACTTAGGATTTCTAGATGTGCTGACTAGACTCCAGTGGATCCAGTGGACATCTGGGTTTGGGAGCTTGACTGGATAGGGATTAGCTTGGATGTTTTAATTCATCAGTTTTTTTAAATCTTTTCAAGACAGGGTCTCCCTGCAGCCCCAGCTGTCCTGTAACTCACTCTGTAGACCAGACTGGCCTTGAACTCACAAAGATCCGCCTGTCTCTGCCTCCCAAGTGCTAGGATTAAAGGCATGCACCACCATGCCCGGCAATGCATCAGTTTTGATAGAGGGTTTGGGGCATGTGGGAACTGAGTTTGAATGGGAAGTACTGTATGAGTTGTACAAATCCTCAATAAAGAAAAATTATAATGAAAAAGTAAAAGGGGAAATACTTTTTTATTTTTATTTTTCTGTGTATGATTGTTATGTCTACATGTGTATAAATACATCCATGTTGTGCAATACCCTCAGAGGACAGAAATGAGTGTCAGATGCCCTGGAACTGGAATAATGCACAGTTGTTAGCCACCATATGGTGTGCTGAATTAAGTGTATATATAGTTCGTAGCCATGGGAGAGCATTGAAGCAGGAGAATAAAGCTAGGAACTTACATCTCAATGGACCAAGAAGGAGAGACAGGACAAGAAATGGGTCCAAACCAAAAGCCTCAAGGCCCTCCTCTAGTTTTCCAGTTGTTCTTGCTAGCACCACAATTCCAAATGTTCTACAATCTTCTTAAACAGAAACCACCAACTGTGGACAACATATTCAATCACACAACCCTGTGAGGGACATTTTATATTCAAACCATAACAGGGCTGAAGGTTCTGATTATTTATACATAAATCTATTGGATTTCTCTGTGAAGTGATGCACTTAAGACTTATTTTCTGCATATATTAAGAGGATTTATACTTAACCCTTGTGGTTGCGGCACTTTTAAAGTATCCCATAGGTTTTGTTGTGCTGTATTGTCATTTTCTTTTAGTTCTAAGAATGCTTTTATTTATTTCTTTATTTCTTCCTTTACCAGTTCATTATTCAGGAGTGTGTTGTTTAGTCTTTTTGTGTTCTTGTAGATAGTAGGGCTTATCCTGGTGTTGATATTGAGCTTTATTGCACTGTGGTCTGACAGAATGCATAGAATTATTTCAATCCTTTTGCATTTGTTGAGGATTTTTCTATGTGCCAGTATGTGGTCAGTTTTGGAGAATGTTTTGTGGGGTGCTGTGTAGAAAGTATATTCTCTGGTGTTTGGGTGGAATATTCAGTAGATGTCTGTGAGGTCCATTTGGAGTAATGTTTTGTTAAGTTCAGATGTTTCTCTGTTTATTCTTTATCCAGTTGATCTATCCAAAGGGCTCAGTGGGGTATTGAAATCCCCCACTATTAGCATGCTGGAATTAATCTGTGCCTTAAGGTCTTGCAGGATTGTGTTTATAAAGTTTGGTGCACTGGAATTTGGTGCATATATGTTATGATTGTGAAATCTTCATGGTTAATTGTTCCTTGGATAAGGATGTAATAGCCCTCTTTATCTTTTCTGATTAGTTTTACTTTGAAGTCTATTTTGCCCGATATTAGAATGGCAACTCCTGCTTGCTTTTTGGTACCATTTGCTTGGATTATCTTTTTCCATCCTTTCACTTTACATTAGTGCTTATCCTTGATATCGAGATGGATATCTTGTAGACAGCATATAGAAGGATTCTGTTTCCTAATCCATTCTCCCAGTCTATGTCTTTTGATTGGGGAGTTTAGAGTATTGATATTTAAGGTTATTATTGAGAGATGTGTGTTTCTTTCATCTTATTTTCTGTTAGTCTAGGTTTGTACTTTCACAGTTATACTTTTATTAATTTCTCTCTGTAGCTGCTTGGGGAAAGGTACTCCTTTCCTCTGTCCTTTGAATTGCTTCGAGTATTTTCTGAAAGGTTGTTTTTTTGGACATGTAGTCTTTCCTATTATTTATGTCATGAAAGATTTTTCTTTCTCCTTCAACTATAATTGACATTTTTTACTTCATTTTATTTTATTTTTAATATATTTTTATTGTATTAAACTTTTTCATACATCACAAATCATCTCTAAATCCAAGTCAGAGTCATTTCTCTTTCTATGACCCCCACCCCACCAGAGTTCATGGATTCTGCCATACATGTCTTGCATCTTTTTCTGAGTCTTTCCAGAGTTTTTATCAAAGCAGAGGATTATTGTTTTGGGGAGAACTTCACTGTTTCAGTCATTTTTTTGTCTCCAATTCTTTTGTTGTTGCTTCTCTCCAACTTGCTATTGCCATATATTATATATATAATTATATATATATATTATATATTATATACACATATATAACCTACACTAAAATTATGTTGTCCAAAACAAACTGTATATTATTTCCAAATCATATTTCAGGATTCACATTTTCCATTTTGATTTCATATTACTCTAAAATATGCAAACATACCCTCTACCCAAATCTCCAAAGTCTGAAAAGGAATGATAGGTTAATTCTAGAACCTGTTAAGGGATTAAGAATATAAGAGTGAGCACAGTTGTTTTCAGATCACAAGGAGTATAACATTAATGTTACTCAGTTTGCCTTACAACTAGGTGCTTGGTGCTGGCATCCACGGATGAGGGATAACATTCATTATTTGTGTTGGGGGGACTGGGTTACTTCACTTAACATAGTATTTTCTAGTTCCATCCATTTACAGGTAAATTTCAGATAATCTTTATCTATCTATTATAAAGAAAGATGACATTATAATTGACAATTTTGCTGGGTATAGTAATCTGTGTTGGCATCTATAGTCATTTAGTGCGGGGAATACATTAGTCCACGTTCTTCTGGCTTTCATAGTTTGTACTGAGAAGTCAGCTGTAATTCTGATTGGTTTCCTTTATATGTAACTTGTTATTTTTCTCTTTGGCTTTCAGTATCTTTAAAATTTTTTTTTAAAGTTTATTTTCATATGTGTATGAATGTACTGTCTGCATGCAGGTCGTACAATGCCACAGACGTCAGAAGAGGGTGTCAGATTCCCCTGGAACTGGAGTCAAAGACAGTTCTCAGCTGCCATGTGGGTGCTGGGGATCGAACCCGGGTCCTCTGCAAAAGCAGTCAGTGCTCTTAACCGATAGGCCATCTCTCCAGCCCCAGTATCTTGTCTTTGTTTTGGGTGTCTAGTGTTTTAACTATGATATGGGGTGGGGAATTTCTTTTCTGATCTTGTCTATTTGGAGTTCTGTGTGCTTCTTGTATTTGTATGGGTTTTTCTCTTTTCAGTTTAGGGAAATTTTTTTCTATTACCCTGTTGAAGATCTGATCAATGCCATTCCCTTGGGATTCTTCTCCTTCCTCTATCCCTATGATGTGGAAGTTTGGTCTTTTTATAGTATCCCACACTTCCTGATTGTTCCACTCTTATGTTTTTAAATTTTTTTCATAATCTTTGTTTGAGCTTTCTAGCTTTTCCTTGCTAGTTTCCAGGTTTGATATTCTATTTTCTGTTTCATCCAATCTGCTTCTGAGGCTTTTTCCCATCCTTTCCTGTTGATTGGACGAGTGTTCAATTTCCTTTGTCATTTCATCCTGTGATTTCTTTAGTATTTCCTCTTCCTTTTGGAGTTTGTCATTCTCTTCTTGTAGATCCTTGCTTCACTGGCCTGTTTCCTTTTTCATTTCAGCATGGGATATTTTCAGTGTTTCTATTTCCTTCTGGAGTTTGTCATTCTTTTCCTCTAGTTCCTTCCTGAGTTTTTCATTCTCTCCTTTTAGTTCTCTGATTTGTTCTTTATATTCTTTGATTTCTTTGATTATGTCTATGATTGTTCTTCTAAGATCTGTGTCCTGGGTTCCTTCCAGTGAGGTCTCCTTGTAGGGATATTCTATAGGATTGGGAATGTCTGGTGGAGATTTATTATGCACTTTTCCCATGTTGTTTATCTTTGTGGTTTTGGCATGTGGGTTTGTTTTATTGTTTGTATTCTGGTGCAAGTCTCGTGTTTCTTTGCTGCATTGAAAGCTTAATTTGCTTGTTTCCTACCGATATGTTTATTGTCTTCTTGTTTTATGGAGGGCTGGTTGTGCTAGTTTCCAGTTTTCACTTTTGGTTATATATAGGGAGGTTCAGCTGGCTCTTCCCTTTCTGGTCTGGAGGTTCTCCAGAAATCTGGAGGTAACAATCATGTCAGTTCCCTTCTGAGCCTGCTTTGTGCTTGTATGTTGCTACAGCTGTTCTCCATGGGATACCCTCACTGTAGCTCAAGATGGTTGGGGGAGCTGGTTTTCTGGTGCCCTCTGGACCTGGTGGGTGTTCAGCTGGTTTGTTTTATTTCCCAATTCCACTTTTATCTCACCTTGGGTTTTCATCAATATTTCTATCTCTTTCATGAATTCACTTTTCAAATCTTGAATTGTCTTTGCCACTTCATGCAAAAATATATTTGCATTTTTTTGGGCTTCAGACTGGTATTTATTCCTATCCTCTTTGAGTTACTTAAGCTAATCATCTATTCCTATCCTCTTTGAGTTACTTAAGCTAATCATTATTGTATTTTTTAAGTTCTTTGATCATGTTTATGATTGTTCTTTTAAGTTCTGTGTCCTGGGGTTCTTTGGTGTACTTTTCCTTGTGGAACTCTTCTATAGGACTAGAGGGATATGTTGGGAACATATTCACTTGGGTTTTCACATTATTTGTATTTTTATGTTGTGATCTGGGTCCACGGGTTAGTTAGAGCATATCAACTCCCTCATAATCTCCACACTGAGTTCTAGTTGTGACTGCCCACCAGGTATACAAGACCAGACTGGAATCACCTATTCCTCAATTTAAAAAAAATTCAAAAGTGAAAACCTAAAGCACAAATCAACTAGCTATCCAAACCTGATCACAATGCAACCAAGCTAAGACAGCAAGAAAAAGAGAACCAAACTTATACTCTACAAAGGCAGCTATAACTTTAAAGTTGAAGATGTAAACATACATTCTTAAAGAACACTATACATAACATTAATTAAAGTTCAATAGTTGTTAATGGTTTTTTTTTAGACAAAATTTATGTATAGTGAAGTCTACCATTGGGAAATTTTAATAAATATGTGCATTCCTTTCAATTAGGATTACCTGCCCCCCAGGCAATGACCTGCTATAACCAGGTGACCATGATTATGATGCTTTTTACTATAAATTAACCTTTTGTGCTGTTAGCCTTGATATTAATGGACTGGTATAGTATTCATTATTTTATTACATAATAATTACTTCTGATAATTATCCATGTCATTCAGTATATTGGTAGGTATATTCTTATCAATGAATGAACATTATTACATTGTATGGATACAACACAGATTTTAAAAGCTATTCTCCTTTTAAGAGACACAGAATGTTTCTAGCTTGAGAAATAATTTATAATGAACAAAACTGCTGTCTAATTAATCAATCCTGTGAATAGATTTACTTCCTCCTTTTTGATCTTCATGCCTCTGTTGTCTAACATTGGAAAATTAATGTAACTCACCATATTAACAGATTAAGGGAGAAAATCTATTTGAGCATTTTAAAATATTCATGAAATAACACAAAAGAAGCACCTAAAATAAATGCAATTCCCATCATGCTAGAATCCCACAGCAAATTAAAAATAGAAAGGAACTATCTTAATCTAAAGAACACCATTAAAATTCCTTAGTACTCAATAGTAAAATAGTACCTCTTCCATAGGATCTGGTGAAAGGCACATTTATTATCCCTTTAGTAATTCCAATTGATCATGATATACCATGGTTTAATATATTGCTGTATTTGTTTTATTACTATTTCATTGAAGAATTCCTTTGATGTATATACATAAAGGATAATACGTTGTGATATATATATATATATATATATATATATATATATATTATTGAGCATTTATACAACTCATACAATGGTTCCCAGTCAAACCCAATCTCCCCTATGGCCCAACCTCACATCAGAACTCATGCATTACAACATCCAAGCTACTCCCTATCCAGTCAAGTTCCCAAACCCAGACATCCTTCTGTGCAAATAGATCCGCTGGAGTCTAGTGAGCACATCTAGATATCCTAGGTAAGGCATACTCTTCCTCACCTCACAATACTCAATCTCTTGTAGTTCTCAGTACAGGGTCAGTCCCCACCCATTTCTCTTGCTCCACTCTGAGACCTTGTCCGAGTTGGCATGGGTCCTAGGCCTGATGCCAACATTGCCACATGTATTGTTTTGTAGTTTCCTTTATTGCAAAGTTATATGAGCACAATAAGTTAAGAACTAATAGCTTTATATTTTCTAAATTTGTATTAATGCTCTTACTTTTTTGTTGCTGTGAAAAACTACCTTGACAAAAGAAAATTAAAAAGGAAGTGTTCATTTTGGCTCATAATTTTAGGGTACAGTCCCTCATATCAGGAAATTCATTAAGGTAAGAGCTCGAGGAAGTTGGTCACGCTGTGATGAATGCCAGTGCTCAGTTCATTTTCTTCTTTTATGTAGTCCAAGATTCCAGCCCAGAGAGTGTGCCACCTAGAGTAATTAACATAATGAACATAACTCTGGACTGGCATGCCCAGAGGCCCATTCCCAGGTCTCTGTAGATCCCATCAAGTTGACAATGAAGATTAATCATAACATGCTTACATTTCTTCTTCTTCTTCTTCTTCTTCTTCTTCTTCTTCTTCTTCTTCTTCTTCTTCTTCTTCTTCTTTTTCTTCTCCTTTTTTGAGGCAGGGTCTCCCTTTACTCCCAGCTGGCCTCCAGCTCACTATGAAGACTAGGCTGGCCTTGAACTCACAGGAATATGCCTGCCTCTGCCTCCTGAGTGCTGGGATTAAAGGCATGTGCCACCATTCCCAGCTTCACATTACTCCTTTTGTGAATCTTAGAATCATCAGTGATATCAACTGGGGCTGAAAATTTTATTGTGGAGAAAAGTTTTGTATTTAGAAAAACATGAATTTTTCTTTATCTCTCTATCTCTATTTTACTTTCCCTAATTTTTGTAGGTTTTATTTTCCAAGTTATTTGTACTTGTATGATGTTGTTTCTATGGTTTGTATCAAGAATGATCACCCAAAGGCTTGGTTCTAGGTAGCAGGGTTTGTGGCATCAATTGAATTATGTAAGCTCTCTAACATCATCAATGTATTAATACATGAAGGGTTCATAGCCTAGTAGGCTATTCAGAGTTGGAGAAAGTAAGTCACAGGAGGCACAATGTCGAAGGATATATTTTGTTTCAAGCCTCAGTTCTTTCCACCCTTCTGGTTGCACTGAAGTGAACAGCTTTGCTTGGTCTACCACATACTCTCTGATATGATGTTTGTCTTATTGTTGGCCTAAAAACAAAGAATCCAGTGGACTATGGACAAATCTTTGAAGCTGTGAGCCAAAATAAACCTTTCTTCCAGTATTTTGACTTTGTCAGATATTTTGTCATAGTAATAGAAAGCAGACAAACATACTTATAAAATTAATTTCCATGAAGTAGTTCATACTATTCCATTTTTGTCTGTTTTACCTATAGGATCAGTTGTGATATCTACTCTTAGACTTTCTTTCTTCATAGTGATAATATGTTTTTACTATTTTATGGCAAAAATACAATAATACTGTGCTCAAACAAAGACAGATTTCCCCTAAGGTGTCAGTTAAAACCAAGAGTGAATTTGATCTGTTCTGAGAATTTGTTCTTTCTAAGTTCTTTCAGAACTGTTCCCCCAAACAAGGCTCTGGGTATATTAAAACAGTACATCCAGCATGGTATGGGAAGGGGAAAAAATGATCTTGTCTTATCAGAGTTGACTTTTCCATTTATGACCTCCTACTGATCCAGAAGAGGATATACAATCTCAAACATTTTATCAATTTAATCCAACTTTTTGTTTGCAACATAAGCTGGGGATAGTTCATTACTTCCAATGGAATCCACTAGTTTCAATGATGATACTTTGACAGCATCTGTGTCAAAGGGAAGGAAGGTCATGAATGATTAAAGCTCGATGTTTAACTTTATTATCCTGAGGCTAGTAAGATTGTTTAAATTGTAAACAAGCTGGGATAGTGTTAAATAATCTCAAAGAATTAACTTTGGTGGTGGTGAGGCAGTTCAGATAAGGGATGGAATCTAAATACCTTCAAACTATATTGTATTAGAATTACAAAAATTCAATAAAAATAAAATTAAAAAAAGAATGACAGCAGACACAAGACTTGTACAAAGCCAAGCCAAACAGGAGCTAACATAGATGGGGGGGGGTTAGACAGGAAGTCTAGCTTTAGGTGAAGATATTTGGGTATTAGATAGAAGAGGGAGAGTCAATTTTCCTTATTGGTATGATGCTTGATAGGTTGTGCAGACTCCAAGTGATATACCCATAACCAAGAGCATTTGGGAAACATATTAGATGAATTAGGCCTTAATAAAAGATGACATGAAGTCTTTGGTGGGTATAGTAAAGTGTGAGAGATGGAGTAGGGGTCTGAATATAGTCAAAATACATTTTGCCGGGCGTGGTGGCTCACGCCTTTGCTCCTAGCACTTGGAGGCAGAGGCAGGAAGATCTTTATGAGTTCAAGGCCAACATGGTCTACAGAGTGAGTTCCAGGACAGCTGGGGCTACAGGGAGACGCTGTCTCGAAAAGACCAAAAAAATGTTATGAAACTCTCAAATCAATAAAATATTTTCATTGTGTATGAGGGTATTGTCTGCATGAGTCTATGTGCACCTGTGTTGTGCAGTGCCCATGGTAGTCAGAAGAGGGACTTGGAGCCCCTGGAACTGAAGTGATTCAGTATTGTTATCTGCCATGTGAGTTCTGGAGACTAATCCAGGGTCCTCAGCTAGAGCAATCAGCATTCTTAACTGTTGAGCCACCTCTCCAGACCCCTGAAATCAATAAAAGTATTTTTTAAAAAACATGAGAAAATCTGCTGTATATAAGTAGCTAAATAAATCCATTTTGAACAAATTTTAAAACAAGATTAACTTTGGTTACAAGGTTAGATAAACTTTTCATTTGTAACATCAAGCATTCCTAGAAAGTCTTTTTTACATTTTTTCATTTAAAAATATTAATCATTATTAGTAGAGACAGGGTTTTATTTAGCCTGGGCTGGTCTCAAACTTACTGTCAAAGCCTAGGTTGGCTTTGAATTCTTGATCTTCTTGCCTCTACCTAGCCATTTGGGATTACAGGAGTGTGCTATCACATCCATTTAAAAAAATGCATGGAGATTTTAGGTCAACAAAAAGTTTGGGAAGCAGGTAGAGTGACTTACACTGTTTTCTTCATCATTGTGTATATCGATGTCTATTGCTAATACACCCACCAGAGGGGTGCAATTATTACAGTTAATTACCCTGACACATCACAATTACTTAAAGTCACAGTTACTTAAAATCATTTGTTTTAGGAATTATTCTTGTTGTATCCAAAGTTAATACATTCTTCCCAATCATGTAAACAGAAAGCATATGTATCCATCATCACAGTATCATACAGAATAGCTATACTGTCCTAACATCCTCTATGTTGTACTTAGCCCCCCAAACCCCTAGAAATAATTGCCTTTTTAATGGCATTTTACCTTTTTCCTGAATGTCAGAGTTGAAATCTCATGTATGTAGCCTTTGTAGGTTTTCTGCTTTAACGAGTAATTTCCATTTAAGATTGTTTTGTGTCTTTTCATGGCTCAATAACTCATTTCTTTCAGTGGTGAATAAAATTTGATTGTCTAGATTACCACTATTTATTGATAAAACTACAAAGAGATATATTGATTGCTTAAAAGTTTTGGTAATTATAAATAATTTTTCTACAAACATCCATGTGCAGGTTTTGTATAAATAGACAGTTTCAACTCTAGTGGGCAAATACCAGGGAATATAACTCATTTCTTTCAGTGGTGAATAAAATTTGATTGTCTAGACTACCACTATTTATTGATAAAACTACAAAGAGATATATTGATTGCTTAAAAGTTTTGGTAATTATAAATAATTTTCCTACAAACATCCATGTGCAGATTTTGTATAAATAGACAGTTTCAACTCTAGTGGGCAAATACCAGGGAATAGAATTGCTTGATTGCATGGTAAAGAGTTTGTTTACCTCTGTAAGAAAACATCAATGTCAGCTTATTGTGGCCACAATGTTTTACATTTCTACTAGGAATAAATGAGATTGCTAGCTGCTCTACATGTTCACCAACATTTACTGCTGTCAGTGTTCTGGATGTTGACAATTCTAATAGGTATCTAGTGAATTCTTGATGTAAATGGTATTTTATGATGGCATATGTTTACTTATGAGCTGTATGTGTCTTTTATTAAAGTTTCTGATAAGATATTTTTCTAGGTTTTAGTTGTATTGTTTTGTTATTGGCAAGCTTTAAAAAATATTTGTGTATTTTGGATAACAATGCTTTCTCAGATGTAACTTATAAATTTTTTTTGAATCCTGTGGCCTGTTACCTCATTTACACTGATATTCCTCTTTGCAGGACAGCAAACTTTATTTTGAATGATTTAATTTATCAATGATTTCCTTCATGGATTATACCTTTGCTCTTTTACCTAAAAATTCATTGCTATGTCCACGGTTACTTAGGTTTTACTTTAGAGTATCTTCTAGGAATTTTACAGTTTTATATTTTTACATTTAAGACTGTGATGGATTTGAGTTGTTTTGGAAAGCTGTGAAGTACATATCTACATGCATTTATTTCACATGCAATTTATTCCAACAGCCATTATCGAGGGAAAACTCTTCTCCTGTGCTCATTGTCAATAATCAGTCAATAGATAACAGTATATAGACCAATTTCTGCACTCTCAGTTCTGTTGCAGTGGCTGACTCTTCTATCCTTTCATCTGTACTGCACTGCTTTATTTCTTGTAGATTTATAGTAAGCTGATTTCAAGCAGTGGTAGTGGTGGATGACATGACTATCCAGTAGACAATCTAAAAGAACCAACAAAGAAATCCTATTCTCCTTTAATATTGTGTTGGGTATTCTGGGTTTTGTCTTCTGTATAAACTTTAGAATCGGTCAACTGATTCTACAAAATAACCTTCTGGGATTTTGATTGGGACTGCACTGAATCAATAGATACATTTGGGCAGAACTGACATCTTTTTTTTTTTCAAAGCCAATTTTTTATTGAAGGTCTGTGCATTTAGAACTGACATCTTAAGGATACTGACTCTTCCTATCTATGTTCCATACATTTAATTCTTTGATTTCTTTAATGAGAGTGCTGTAGCCTTCTTTGCACGAATCTTGTACATGCTCTTTAAAAAAGAGTTTATGACAGGGTCTTCGTGTGGTTTATAACATCTCCTAACCATTAGAGGATGCAAGCTTGTGGCATCAGCCGTGGATTATTCCTCCAAGGAGAGAGCTGATAGCCAATTAAATTTGGGATATACAGATATATGGCTGCCACTGCTGCACAGTATTTCCAGGCAGATGAGGTGCAGCTGGTGCTGACGGAGGAGTCTTGCTTGACTCAAGGAGACCTATATTTGCTTTATTGGTTTAGTGGCCTTTGCTTTAATGGCCTAACACTCTCTGGCATTCCAGAGACCATCTGTATGCTTGCAAGTGCAGTCTCCATACAACTTTCCCATGTTTATATCAGGTCTTCAACAGCAGGGCCTTATCGCCTCTCTTCCTGCAGATATTCCAGTTTGGAGGCAAGGAGCCTTTACCTTTTGTGGGGGCTTGGATCCCCTGGCCAACATCTCCTCGGTAGAATAATCCACTGTTGATGTCAGAGCTCCTGTAATAATATATTTTGATTAAGTGCATAGCTTAAGGAGAATTTAGCATTATATTTGGTTCTGAATAGAGAATAATCCTTTTCACAGTTTCTATGTCCATTACTCAATTAAAGAAGGCAGTTTTACCGATTTTACAAGAGAATACCTCTATAACAGCTGGCTCCAATCTACAGCTGGAGAATGACCTCATCATCATCATATTTCTCCTTATTCTATGGGGGGCGGAGTTAAGAAAGTCTCTTGTATTAAAACCTTTGCAGCACCTAGAAGATAAGCTTCGTTAGGATTCATTAAAAATCGTTGTTACTAGTAGGATCCAGAGGGGGGTCTTATGTCTGCAGCAATCTGAGGCATTTGTTCCCTTCAATGCCCAGAGGAGTCAATCCTTCTGCTGGCACTTTCTGGTACATCCTACTCACTGCAAAGCTGCATTTTCTTTCTCAGCCATTAAGTTGGTGATACTCTGGCCTGTTGGAACATACAAATCCTTTCCCATAGTTAGTTTTAAGATTTGGATTGCAAGGTTTTTTGACAAAAAGTTTTCGTATCTATCTATATCCCCCTTTTTTAATTTTAGGTTTTTATTTTTGACCCATGAGTCTCAAAATAGCAGTTATATTATATATACCTATAGGGTGGAATCAAGGCACAGATTTCATCAAGTTCACCCATGCTGTTTTGGGTTACTGTATGTGATTAACTTGGGAAACAAACTTTATTTTTAAATTAAATCATCCTATAGGTGAAAGAGATTGCTACCAGGTGATACTATATGACAGCAAAATTATAGAGAACATTTGTTTATACCAATCCCAAAGTAATTGTTATACAGTTTTTAAAGCTAATGTGGACAACAGCAATTTATATCACCAATTAACTCAGATGCATTACCGTTGTTATCAGCCTTTAAACCAATGTTGTTTAATATGCACATATTTACTTTTACTAAGTCCTAAAACACCATGTATCCTGTAGACAGAATCTGGGCAAAACTGGATACTTGTTGAACTCACGTCAATGAAATATGCACCAATCGAATATATACCCGTGTCCCTCAAACATCTGTGTCTATACGTAAGTAAATTACCATAACAATTAGTGATGTTTAAATACCTATATATCTAATTGCACATGCTTCATTAGTAGGATCGAAAGGCTATATATTATACTGTTTAAATACCTATATATATATAATTGCATGTGCTTCATTAGTAGGATTGAAAGGTTATGCCTGGACAAGCTGGCATCCCATAAAAGAAAACAGCCAGAATTGACTAGAGACCAAGACAACAGCTCCAGAGAAAGTAGACTGTTTTGCTTCTCATCCACCTGTGCCCCTTTTCTAAGCCTAGGGAACAATCTGCGGAAGAGGGGGCGCGGTAGAATGTAAGGGCTGCGATTGGGGTGAATGGTGAAACTACAACAATATAGACTGGACACTCATTTGATCAACTTGATTGAACATACAAGCCCCCCCCCCTGCTGGATGGTGGGACCCATGAGCTGTGTGGGTTTGGGCACAACTGCTTGCAAATTGGCTTTACATGAAGGATGCTTGGACTCACAAATTATCACTTATTGTTTAAAAAAATGAAAACAAAACAAAACAAAACCAGAAAGATGCAGAAAAGTTACGGCAGAATGCATGATCTGGGATGGGTAGGGGTGGGGTGGGGGGAAGGGAAGGGGATATATGCCTGAACTGAATTGGAAAATGATGTATGAAATACACAAAGCATCAATAAAAACAATAAAAATTATATATAAAAAATAAATAAAAAAGAGTTTATGATGACCATTAATTGTAAATGCCACACAATCTTTAATTATCTGATAAGAAGGTTTTAAGGAGAGATTGTCTAGACAAGGTTGGCCTATAAGAATGTCAATAGGGGATTGACCTGATTACATTAATTGATAATGGAAAGACCCAGCCTACTGTGGATAGCATCATTCCATGGGGTTGGGATCTGGACTATATGAACGGAGAAAGTGAGCTGAGGCCTCATAAGCTTGCATGCCTTCATTATCTGTTGGATCTTGGCTGCGAATGTGATGCAACTAGCTGTACTATGTTCCTACCACCCTGAGTTTCTTATTATGAAAGACCATAACCTGGAATTGTGAGCTGAAATAAAGTCTTTCTCATCCATGTTTAGTCAGCGTGTTTTATCACAGTAATAGAAGTTAAATGAAGACAGAAATTGGTTTTGAAAAGGGGTTGTTTCTATGATCACCTGATTATGTGGTTTTTATACCACTTGAACTATTTTATGACTGGAATAGGGAAGAATTTGGAACTTGGAACTAGAAAATCTGTTGAATGTTGTGGGCAGAATTCAATGGGCCATTCTTTTTTTAATTTATTTTTTATTGTTATTAAACTTTTTCCATACATCATACATCATACATCATTTCTCAATTGAATTGGAGTCACTTCACTTTCTATGCCCTCCCACCCCATCTGAGTTCCTGCACTTTGCCATACATATCTCGTATCTTTTTCTGAGTCTTTCCAGTTATTTTGTTGTTGTTGTTCTCTCTAACTTGTATTGCTTCAATATATAACTATGTATATATACATAGTTATATATATATGTACATAAATACATACATACATACATACATACATACATATATCACCTGAATTGGAGGATGCGGGGGTCGTAGAGAGGTGGTTGGCAAAGACCACCCTCTCCAGCTTCCTCACTGCCGAAAATCTTCACTCTGTTCACCCGCGATGGAGTGGGGCTGGGGAGAGTGAGTGTGCTGCCGAACCGAAAGCAACCATGGCATGGAGTCGAGTCAGAGTGTTACAGCTCAAAACTTACTTTATTGCAGGTTCACAGAGGTTTATAAGCCGTGCTGGCTTCCCCCCTCGGGCATGTTTCTCTTCCCAACTGGTCCTTTTAGGAGGCTTAATTTATAAGTTCCTAATTAATCCATTCCCTTCCCTTCCTAGCATAGTCCCGAATTATCATGTCAGTATGTGGAAACTAGCCTCCCTTGCTCGATGGGTGGGGGTGAGTTCGCGAAACTCCACAGGCTTTCTTTTGTCCTACAGGCCTATCTTCTCGGCTATTCCATGCCGTCATTTCCCCCTTTTTGTTTTATTTGGCATAGCTCCTGTCTTAGGTTGGTGCTTTTACTGGGCTCAGCTCTTACCCGTCTTTGAGTAGATAGCAGCTTTGGCTATCCTCCTGTCTTAGGTTGGCCGACCCAAAAAAGCCCTTACTTGTCTTTGGAGTCTGATGCTGCCTTTTGTAGGTATTGACGAGGGGGAGGGGCTTATACTTTGCCCACAAGGCCATTAATTGGACTTCTTTTGCCTGTTTTCTAGCGAATCTTATAACCTGGTTGAGCAAGCAAGGGCCTACCGTGAACAAAAGCAAAAGAATAATAAGAGGTCTTTCTTCTTTTAAGGCTATTCCTAAGGTTGTCTAGATTCTTTGTAATTACACTGGAGTGGTCTGCATAAAAGCAGCATTCTTCCCCTAAAGCCTGGCATATCCCTCCCTGTTCTAGTGCAAGGAGATCAAGCCCCCTTCTATTCTGAAGGACCATCTCTGCTAAAGAATCCAATGATGCCTTCATGTGTCTCAGAGTTATTTCTACCTTTTCTGTCTGAGCCTCTCATTCCAATGTTGTGTTAGTGATAGAGCTGTTCCTCCAGTAGCTGCGCCTGTGATTCCCACTCCTATTATGCTCGCCAGGGCAAGGGCAGTTCTCTCTTTTATATCTAGAAACTGAAAGGCCTCCTGCTGGGTGGTATAATGCACAAGAGTCATTACATGTCTTTACAGCTTCTAGGTTGACACAAGGGATTAGTCCCGGGGCATACATAACATTCCCACTTTTTAGCATTTAGTCTATCCACCTCCCTTCGGCACTGTTCCCATTGTCCATTGAAGTAACCATCTATTAATAAGCAGAAATCGGTTTGGAGAGTAAGCCAGATGCTCTCTGTTGTTCCTTTATTTGAGACAGCCTTGACGACATTTCCAGTAGCAACGTTCACCACTGACCAGATGATGGTGCGAGGCCTGTGTGACTCGTCTGATGACTCAGTCTTCCCATGGGGCCATAGGGGTAGAAGTCCGACAGCCAGGAGCATCAGATTCATTTCTGTAAGAACAAGGGGATTTACCTTAAGGAGTTCATCCTTAGGTTGGGGGTTAAGAAGTTTCCGGGAGGTCATATTTGATGTTCCTTGCCGGGACCCAGATAGGTGTATTTGAGTCTGTTGGCATAATACAGCCGAATCCTCAGCCTGTAGTTATAAGCGGGTCCGGGTCTCGCCATTGCTGGGTTAGAGGATCTCTCCACCGGACCTGTATTGCTGGTGTCTGGGGTAACTGTCCCCAGTGTTTTTGAAATCTATTGTAATGTACATTTTTGGAAAAATTTAAAATATTTATGTTTAATAATGCCCCTGCCAGCTGCAGGTGAGGACTGCGGTACCAGTCCTCTCCCCCTTTTTGTTTTTGTATTTGTTGTTTTAAAGTCTGGTGAGTTCTTTCAATGATCGCTTGTCCTTGTGGGTTATAAGGAATACCGGTGATGTGTTTGATATTCCATCTATTAAAAAATTGGCTTAGGGACTGAGATGTAAAGCAAGGCCCATTGTCTGTTTTGACCTGTTTAGGTAGGCCCAGGGTTGAAAAACATTGTATAAAGTGTGATTTAGCATGGGCGGCTTTTTCTCCAGAGTGGGCCGTTGCCCAACATGCTCCTGAATATGTATCTACTGAGACAAAGACAAATTTGAGTTTCCCAAAAGCCGGGTAGTGGGTGACATCTGAGTGCCAGATGATGTTGGGTTGAAGGCCTCGGGGATTTACTCCGGGCCCCTGCAGAGGCGGAACATTGAGAAAAGGTTTACAAGATTTGCAGGTATGTACAATTTTCTTAAGTTCTGAGACCAGTATATGGGGGAATCTTACCTGTAATCCCCTCCAGTTTAGATGGGTCAACTCATGAAGTTTATTTGGTTCAGTTACATCAACAATATTAATTCGAGAAGCTAATCTATCTGCCATGGCATTCCCCTTGGCAAGGAACCCGGGCAGATGAGAATGACTCCTTACATGTTGGACATAAATGGACTCCGCCCGGCCCTCCAAAAGAGACCGAGCTTGTATCATGAGAGCTGATATGGGGTTTCTGTCCAGTCTTATATGTGCTCCTGGGAGAGCTGGCAGAAGATTTGTCACATATAGGCTATCAGATATAAGATTAAAGGGTTGGGTGAAGTCCTGGAGGGCCATTGTGGCCGCTAGTAATTCCTTGTATTGTGCGGACCCTTGTACGTCTTGGGTCCAGACCTTTACTGGGACATCAGGGTTTTCTGGGGAATAGGCAATGTAAGCCCCCCCTCCTCTTCCTCCATCAGTGAAAACATACAAGGCATCAGCCAGAATCTTTTTGGAAAAGAGGTTGTTGGCTACTAATTTAATGGGTAGTCGTTGGAGGAGTGTGGCCCATGGAGAAGGGCCGAAATGGCAGTCCAGACTACCCAGGAATCCCTCCAGGGCTAGCGGTAACCGAGGGTGGGTATTTAATGCCCATTCCATATCTTCCATTCGGAGGGGTATGGCTATAGTATCAGGGTCTTTACCATAGTGTCTGATTGCTAAATTTCTGCCCTTTTTTATAGCATCAGTTATTTGATCTAAGACCGTGTATACCCTCGGTGTTCCGCCAAGAGAGGTATGCACCCATTCCAATGGTTTTCCTTCTTGGACTAACACGGCCATGGCAAGCTCCTTCCCCGGAAAAATCCAAAACGTAAGGTCTTTTCTTTTATCGAACCTCTGTAGCTTGGCAGAAAATAGGGCCCTAGAGAATTGATCAAAGATTTGTAAATGTTGCTCTGAGAGCTCAACCTCCCCTCCACAGGGCCCCCCCTTCTCGAGGAGGGAAAAGAGGGGGAGGAGGGTCTCAGTAGAGACTCCAACCCAGGGCCTGAGCCAATTTATCTCCCCCAACACCTTTTGTAATTGGGTGATTTCAAGGTTCTTAGGGATAGAGATGGAGGGGAGGAGAGGTCTGACAGCAGTAAGGTGAAGTTCCGCGCCCAGTACCTTGAGCAGGGGCATCCATTGTACCTTCTCAGGGGCAATGGCAAAACCAGCCTCCCCAAGGCGATCTGAAATTTTGTCCATTAACTGATGGAGTTTTGGTAAGGCCCTGTGACCCAAGATAAGATCGTCCATATATGCGTACATAAGGACGTCAGGGTCACCATAGAAAAAGTCCCGTAGTAATGTGGCCAGATAATTTTGGCAAAAGGCCGGACTGTTTGCCATTCCCTGAGGAAGGACCACCCACTCGTACCTTTGGTCAGGGCATGCAAAGTTAGTTGAGGGGACAGAGAATGCGAATTTGTGACAGTCTTCTGGATGGAGGGGGATGGAGAAAAAACAATCCTTAAGGTCTATTACTGCTAGATGGAACTCAGTGGGTATTGCAGGAACCCAGGGCATTCCCCTTAGGGGGGCCCCAGTGATCTCCATCCTGTCGTTTATTTTTCTCAAGTCTTGTAACATCCTCCATTTGCCTGAGGGTTTTTTTTATTACGAACACAGGGGTATTCCATGGGCTCATTGAGGGACGGATACGCCCTCAGGCCAACAAGTCATTGACAATGCCCTTGAGGGCCATCAGCTTCTCTTCCTTGAGGGGCCACTGCTCCACCCAGACTGGTTTACCTGGTTTCCATATAATTGGTGGAATGCGTGGGGCAGTGGCCTTTAGACTTGGGGGTACACCTTAACAAGATCTTTCCTAACCCCGTCAGAGGGGCCGGGTATACTCTCTAATGGGTCTTCAAAGAACCTGTTGTGGTCGGTGGTTAGAACTACATCCATCTGGGCCATTATGTCTTTTCCGGCCAAGTTATCCTTTAGTCCTTGTACTACCAGGGGGCAAATACGCCCTCGTTCACCCTCAGGCCCCACCCAGGGGAGATAAGAGGCAGTTTCCTGAGCTTTGGAAGTCCCTCCTACTCTGGATACATGAGGTCCAGGGACTAGCTCCCAATGACTGGGAACCTCTTCCTTTTTTAAGACAGTTCTATCAGCCCCCGTATCCAAGAGGCATTTGAAACTTTGTCCCCCAATAGCGATGACTATCTTAGGACAGGTAAAGTCACATAGAGGAACAGTCCAGTTGACCAGGCAAGGATTTGGTCTAATAGGACCCATGTCAGGGCCTTGCCTCCTTGGTTGTAACAGGGCTAGAGACCGCCCCCTCTCTAGTTTAAAGGCCTCCCATTGATATCGTACTTGGACTGGCAGTCACGTTTCCAGTGATACCCCTTCTTACATCTAGGGCAAGGAGCGGGGGGCAATCCCTGATTCCCCTGCCCTTTATCAGGTCTTTCCTTTTCCAGGCATTTCCTGCGAAAGTGACCTTCCTTACCGCAGGCAAAACATTTCCCTCTTGATTCGGCCCTCTCTGTGGTCTTTGCTTCCTTTTGGAGAGATAAAGCTCGGGCCAAAGCCACCGTGAGGGCTTGAACCTTGTGAGATTGAGTTCCCACGTCCTGGGTGGCTATTATCCAGGAATGCATTGTCCGGTCCCTGAGGCTGGCACAGGCTTGTCTATGGTCACCATTCATACCTTCCCAAATGGTCAGCTTAATGAATTGATCTCTTGTGTCCCCAGGGGGCAACTTATGCTTTATGCTCCACTCTACCCTGTCGATGAATGATGGTAAATCCTCCTCAGACCTCTGCTGCAGCCATGCCATGGGGTTTTCCATGGGCCCGGTGTCTAGCTTAGCCCACGCCCGAAGTCCAGTCTTGGACTTGCTCCCTATATTGGGGAATCTGTACCCGAGATTGTTCAAGCCTGGTAGTATACCCAGTTTGGGGTCCTACCAGCATTCCCCAAGTGATGGCTACTGGGGGGTTAGCAGCGGCATTGGCTTCAGCCTGTTCCCTGCATTCCTCCTGGAATAGAGCGACCCATCTAATAAAGATAGGATTAGGAAGTACCGCTTTGGCGGCATCCATCCAGTCCTTTGGCACACAGGGAATGATAGGCGACATCCTGTAGGAGGGTGGTCGCCCATGGGGAGTTGGGACCATCCTCTGCCACAGCCTTTTTGAGTTCTTTTAGGTTCTTGGCCTCCCAGGGGTACCAGTCCAAGGGTCGGACAGGGGTGGGATTGACATTAACCAGAAAGGCTTGAACTAATTTAGGAGTGACCCCCCCTTTTCACACCTCAGCGTAAGCCGGTGGTGGGGAGAGTTCCTCAGAGAAGCGTTGTTCTGTCTCTCTGGCCTCCTGCCTCGAAGCCGAGTAGGGGGAAGGGATGGGGCCCATGGAGTCTGGATACTCAGGGGCGTCCCAGGCCATATGCTCCTCCCTGAGACCAGGGGGTCTCTCAACCTCTTCCAGAGCTGAAATTCCACCCCCAGGAGGTGGGAGGGAGTCGGGGTGAAAAGTGGCTTTAAGCGCCACAATCATGGGGTAAAAGCCCAAAGGAGGTCCTGCTCCGAGAATCCTTTCTCTTTCTCTTGCCAGCTTTTCTATTCTCCCCCAAACTTCCCAGGAGAAAAGGTTGGCCCCTCTTACCCAGGGGGCCAGAAAGAGGACGTGGTCCCAGGCAGGCTCCGCGACCACATCGGTCAGTTCTAACCCCCTGGATTTTAACATCAATCTCAGTGCTTTAAGCGCTGGGTCCTCATTTTTTCCCATTGCATTTCCCATCGCGGGGACTCACTTACCTGAAAGACCGATTGGCCCCAGCCGTATTGCTAGCCATTAGGGTCTCGGGGGGGTCTTCGAGCCCCACATTGGTGCACCAGATGTGGGGATCGTAGAGAGGTGGTTGGCAAAGACCACCCTCTTCAGCTTCCTCGCCGCCGAAAATCTTCACTCTGTCGGCCCGCGATGGAGTGGGGCTGGGGAGAGTAAGTGCACTGCCGAACTGAAAGCAACCACAGCAGGGAGTCAAGTCAGAGTATTACAGCTCAAAACTCACTTTATTGCAGGTTCACAGAGGTTTATAAGCCGTGCTGGCTTCCCCACTCGGGCATGTTTCTCTTCCCAACTGGTCCTTTTAGGAGGCTTAATTTACAAGTTCCTAATTAATACAATCCCTTCCCTTCCTAGCATAGTCCCTAATTATCATGTCAGTATGTGGAAACTAGCCTCCCTTGCTCTATGGGTGGGGGTGAGTTCATGAAACTCCACAGGCTTTCTTTTGTCCTACAGGCCTATCTTCTCGGCTATTCCATGCCATCAGGAGGATTTTCTCTCTCTCTCTCTTTTTGCTAAAAGGTGTCATGTTTTCCTTAAGGAAGTGTTTGAAGGTTCCTCCTTCGCTAGCCCAAACAACCATCAGTCTTGCCCTTATGCTCCACACTAGGGTCTTTCCCTCCCACGGTCACTCAAATGAAGTCCAGTAAGCACACGTCCTGTCTTGATCTTCCTGTACTGGCCTCCATGATACAGCCCAGGTAGTCCCACAATGGCAGTCTATACTCGGACTAGGCTGACATCCCAGTAGCTGCTCAGTCCATAAGTGGGTATCTCAGTAGTCCCCATCTGGCAGTGAAGGTTTGGAGAATTCTTGGAGAGACATGAATCTTCGGTCTATATTGGAGGGTTAAAAAAGCTGTGTCTCATGTCTTTGAAGAGTGACAAAAACAGTGGCCTCCAGAGTAGGTGATTATGATGATTGTTAGCTGCCTTGCATGTTCTGAGAATTGAGCCCTGGTCCTCTGCAAGAGCAGCAGTGCTCTTGGAACCATCTCTTCAGCCCCGATGTTTAAATTCTTAAACATATCAGCATTTATTCACTATCTTGGGTGGAGCTGCAAATTTTGTCAGGTGCCTAGGTCACCTCAATATAGGCTCAGTGAGCTTGCATTAGCTTTTTGTTACAATTTTTTTTTGTTTCTTTGAGACAGGGTCTTCTTGTAGCTTCAGCTGGCCTTGAACTCATGGAGATCTGCCTCCCAAGTTCTGGAATCAAAGGCATGAGCTACAATGCCTGGCTAAGAAGAGGGACTTTTTGGGGGGGGTCTTTTGAGATAGGGTTTCCCTGTAGCCACAGCTGGCCTGGAACTTGCTATATAGACCAGGGGCTTTGAACTCACCGAGATCTGCCTGCCTCTGCCTCCCAAATGCTAGGATTAAAGTCATGCGCCACCATGCCTGGAAACTAGAGGTTAATTAAAAGTCAGTAGTCCAGATTCTGTCCATTTTATGTCATTCCTACAAGAAATCCCAAAATATTGGTAAGCCCCAAAAGTTAGAGAAGTTATCTTTAAAAAAGGGATATAGAAAGAGGAAAAGGAATTTTGTTTTTCTGAGTAATTTGGGAATCTTATGAAGTGATGTAGCTGTGGCCTAGTAAGCTACTATCCTAGTTAAGGCAGTTTGGGGAAGAAAAAGTACATTATCTCATTAGAGGACCAATTATTCCACCTATCTCTTTAGCTTGGCTTAAGGTGAACATGCCTTTCTCGGCTAGGTGATTGAACTGGAATGTTAGTTCTCTGTTTAGGCTAGAGATTTTATTCTCTTGGCCAGAAGGAGTTTTCTTTTAATGGACGTTTGCTGCCATTCTAACAATTGCATTTTTCAGAGATGGATTTTTGAAAATTGCATTTTTCAGTCATGAAAACACATCTCATCTGTTCTTCCTGAACTTTATTATAACTCCTTAGGAGCAAGATCTTTATTTTTCTTGAATTTCAGGGAGAGAGGCTTGAAACCAAATTTCATGAAGTGGAAGAGATAGTATGTAACTTCCACATTATTTTTTAACAACCATAGATTTTATTCCTGGAACTTGAATTGTAATAGAAGAAGCCAGGCTATACTGAGGCCACATGTGAGAAAGCCAGGTCTGTGGAGAAGCACTGCAAGTGTGCTCATACACAGTCCTAGATTTTTGGACATCCCAAGCCAGGAGACAGATATATGGGTGAATGAGCACTCAGAAGATTCTAGTCCCAGCTGTTGCCAAACCCCTAACTTCCAGGCCATTGTACCAGATACCCACTGTTGGCAGCCTGTCACACTGCTAACAGTGTGGCTCTACGTCATGCCTTAAAGATGGCACCGACTTCCTGAGATGGCTAGAGAACAACAACTAGCCACCTTTTCCGCATGTAGCCACTTCTTCCGCACTAGGGCAAAACTGCGCATGAATACTGCTCTCTAAATTTGCGCCTTTAACATGCAAATGAGGCATCGAGTCAGCACACCTATCCAGAGCATGCACGAACCCTCTGGACTGCTATATAAGCAGTGCCTCTTCCCCATTTCAGGGTCCTTCTCACAAGAGAGCTGTACACAATAAAGTTTGCTGCAGAAGAATCCTGTTGTCCGCGTGAAGTTCTTGCCGGCGAGACTGCTGCGCGCGACAAGTGGTGCCGAAGACCCGGGCCCGGGAACTTGCCATCGCTGGCGCCGAGAGGACCCTTCGCTTTCGAAGAGGATTCAGAACTGCGCTCAGGAAGTATTTTTTAAGGTTAGTTCTGAGAGATATGCTTTTCTCTAATGATCTAGAGGGATTCCTAGCTTGCCTAATCATTTTATTGGCTGTTGTAATTGTCCTTGTAATGTTGTTTCTTGAACACAAAGGCTGCATCACCCCTAGCATGGGTAATACACACTCCCTAGTTACCGCCCTTCAAGCGGTTTTAAGAGGAAGGCAGTTGAAGGTCTCTACTAAGACCCTTAATACCTTGGTTCAGGAAATAGATCGGTGTGCCCCTTGGTTTGTTTCCACAGGATCGCTTACTCTCCCTAGTTGGGACAAACTTAAGGGTGATTTGGACAGGGAACAACGTTCAGGTAAATTAAAAGCTGGCACCATTCCTATATGGAAGCTTGTCAGATCCTGTCTACAGGATCAAAACTGTCAAGAAGAAATTAGGGAAGGTCAGCAGGCCCTTGAGGACCTCCAGGAAAGCATGTCAGAAACAGAACGGGGTGAAAAGTTAAGTGCACATATAAAAAGGGAAGTCTCCAAAGATGTTGGAGACATAAAAAAGAAAAAAGGGTAAAAGAAGACTTATACCCATTTTAAAGAGTTGCAAGCTTTAACATTAACTGATTCAGAGTCTAGTGAGGAACTGTCACCGTCCGAGGAGGATCATTTAGAGGAGGAAGTGGCCCAGTATAAAAATGAACACTTTCAGTCTGCCCGCAGGCGGGACAGGTTAAAACTGAAAAGTAAAAGCCCCGAGCTCAAACCCACCCGTGTGCCTTCTGCTCCTCTGCCTTATGTACCTGGGAATGTTCCACCTCTGTTTTGCTCCCCGGAGGTGCGGCATGCCAATGAGACAGATGTTCCCAGTCTTGAGACTGATGATGGTGGTCGGGGCCACCGTGCCGTAGAGCACAAACAAGTTAAAGAGTTAGTGGAGTCTGTCCGTGCTTATGGGGTTAATGCCAATTTTGCTGTATCAAAAGTAGAACGCCTGGACCAGTATTGCCATGACACCAAACGACTGGCAGTATGTTGCAAAACTTGCCTCCTAACAATGGGGCAATATCTGTAATGGAAAGCACTCTGGCATATGCCTGCCAGGCACAAGCCACTCTAACACTACACTGGAGAGCGAGGCAGCCCGATGGCCAATTGAATGCTTACTTCAGACGGAGAACAGCCGCTGATCAGACCAACTTCTCCCTTGCTGTTTACACTCAAATAGCTACTGCAGCACTGCGTGCCTGGAAAGCACTACTAACAAAGAGGGAAGTCTCTGGCAATTTAACAAAGATAAATTCAAGGCCTGCAATGAGCCCTTCTCTGATTTTCGCCAGACTGGCTGGAAGCTTGTGGAAGAATCCTTGGAGATCAGGAACAAGCAATGCCCCTTATAGAACAGCTTATTTTTTGAACAATGGTACAAAGAAAGGTCAGAGCAGCCATCATCCCCAGTAAGACAAAAGGCCTACAATCATGATTAGGACATGCAGAGAGATAGGGGGCCCTTCACCAATGCTGGACTTAGGTTGCAGCATTTTCACAGGGAACAAAACAAGCTAGAACCCACCAAATTTGGCCCTGTCTGCTTCCAATGGTGGGAAGCCAGGCCATTTGAAAAGGAATGTACCTCCCAATGCAACATAAGGGTACCTGGACTTATGCCCTAGATGTAAGAAAGGTAAACACTAGGCAAATGAATCCGCTCAATAAAAGATATCAAGGGGCGCCCTCTTGAGGATCCAAAGAAAACGAGATGGGGGCCCATGTCTCCAGGGCCCTCGAACATATGAGGGACCACCACACTCGCATTCATTGGACCACATTGCTGTGAACACCCACGAGAGCCACCTCGGCTCGGCAGGACTGGAACTCCGTTCGCACCGCCAGAGTAGTCCTAAACCCACAGATGGGAATACTACCCATGTCCCCTCTGACTTTCATGGTCCCGTACCAAAAGACACCATGTGGCTCTTGTTAGGTTGCTTCTTCTATAACACTTCAAAGGCTCATAGCCACCCTGGGTTATTGACCATCAGGATTATTTACAGGCGAACTTAAAATCATGTGTTCCTTCCCAGAGGTCTTTTTCTATTTCATCTGGAGATCATATTGCTCAGCTCCTTGTTCTCCCTAGTTGTCATAAATTATTCCCTCCCATAAGAAAGACAGAGGGAATGAAGGGTTTGGTTCTACGGTACCGATTCGGCTTATTTAATAGCTAACCTTGACACGACCACCTACATTACAATTAATGGACTTAGAAGAAAAAGATTTGAAGGCCTCTTAGATACTAGGAGCCAGGATAAGAGCATAATAGCTGCTCAAATGGTGGCCAACTGCTTGGCCCCTGACTCAATCTGCACACTCTTTAAAGGATTGGGGTATGAGTCTTCACCCTCTATTAGTTCTAAGACCCTAATGTGGAAGACACCAGAAGGACAACAGGGAAATTTACCCCTTACGTTCCTCCGTTGCCTATTAATCTTTGGGAGAGAGATGTTATGAAACAATTAGGACTAAAACTCAGGCGGAGCCATGTGGGGGATCCTGTCAGTGTTCCCAAGACCAATGCCAATTCGTCATGATCAGTAACTGGAGTGGTGAATTTGAACAGCTTGATGAACCAGCTTCGTATGGCCATCGTTACTGTGAATTCTACCAGAAATGGACACTCTCCCTTGCTGAAGGACTGGCTTCCTGGATTTCCACCGCTGTTTCACACTTCAAAGAATGGCTGGGGTGAGGATTTGGCCTTCTTAGGTGGAGGGATATTTATGCTCTGGATAATGTGTTAGGCTCCGTGCCCAACATCAGCAGATAAGGTGTCATTGCACAGGCCCTTGCAGCTTTGGAAGCAGTTCCTCCACTAACTCTGGCTTAGTATACTGGAGAAGTAGTCAATGATGGGTAAACCTACTGCATGTATTTCCAACCTAAGACAGGGGGCAAATCAGCACTCATAACGGTGGAAGCTCATGGACGCTTCGCAGTTTTTTACCCTGAGGCTGTCATCGTGGGGGTTCATGGGACGCTATGGACCCTAACTGGTTGATAAGCTTTTGTCTACCCCATGACAGGTAAGAAATACCTCTGCAGGGCAACCTAAAACAGGCATTCTCCCAGCCAATAATAAAGCGCAACATGTGCAGCTGAAAACTGCTAACAGTGGGAACTGTTGGAGCTGCGAAGTCTCAGCGCCTTAAAGATGGCGCGACTTCCTGAGATGGCTAGAAAACAACAACTAGCCACCTTTCCCGCATGTAGCCACCTCTTCCTCACTAGGGCAAAACTACGCATGACTACTGCTCTCTAAATTCGCGCCTTTAACATGCAAATGAGGCATCGAGTCAGCGCACCTATCCAGAGCATGCACGAACCCTCTGGACTGCTATATAAGCAGTGCCTCTTCCCCATTTCGGGGTCCTTCTCACAAGAGAGCTGTACACAATAAAGTTTGCTGCAGAAGAATCCTGTTGTCCACATGAAGTTCTTGCCGGCGAGACTGCTGCACACGACAACCCACACTGTATTTACCTCCAATTCAGTACCCTGGTGGGACTTCCTAAGGCATGCTCTGTAGCTAAGTACTGCAGGATTATTCCTTTAATGAGATAATATACTTTTCCTTCCCAGAATTCCCTCCTTCAGGGTAGTAGCTTACTGAGCCACTGCTTTGCCTCTTTACAAGTCTGATTAATTTCCTGAATTATGCAGAAAAGCAAAACTTTTTATCTTTCCTAAACAAAATTCACCTAAGTATTTCCTTCCTCTGAGTATCAACTTTCCTGCAACTTCCTGACTCTAGAGGATTTAAGTGGGTTGCTCTGAGGACATAGAAACTGTAATCCATGAAACTATATTAACTATTAACAGAATGAATTGTATGACACAAATAGTATTTATGCAATTTCAGCAAATTTGCTTAGGAAATTTTTTCTTAGTTATAGGAGTCTTACTTCTGGGAGGTTGCTGGGATTTCCTCAGCTTAGATCCTCATTAGCTCTCAGAATAGAGTATTCTGGAATGAACACAGCTTGGTTTCTGCCCCTTCCTTCCTTCCTTCCTTCCTTCCTTCCTTCCTTCCTTCCTTCCTTCCTTCCTCTCTCTCTTTTTCTCTCTCTCTCCTTCTCTCTGATTCTGAGTTCCTTGGATACCCTTGTATTCTCTGTTAGATAACAAGCCTAACTTAAGCAGAGCTACCTTCTAAGTAGAATTGTAAAAGTAAAGACTCATATAAAATCAACAAGAAAACAAGTGAAAAAAATGAGATAAGTGAAGACTTGTTTGACTGAAGAGAAATAGAAAATAATAAACTATTTTGCATAAGAAATCTTTAGAGCCAGTGGCTGGTAGCCTGGGCAGTCAGGAAAAACCCACCTCTAGCAGAGGCTTATCCATGGGAAAATCATTTCCCTATGCTTTCCTGCCCCCTGCAGTCTGCCTGAGGCAGCTTTGGCAGCATTGAACTCTGTTTGCCTCTCTATAGTGTCTCGTTTTTGCTTGGGATATTTTGCTAGAGATAGAACATTATGCCTGGGTCTTCTCCAGGAAGTAGGGACAGAGATGGCTTTGTGGAAAACAAAAAGTTAGACTTACCTTATAAAGTCAATTGGAGCCTATTATTGTAAGTTATTATTAAGAATGGAATTTCAGAACATGAAATGGTGATAATGGCTCACTGGGACATAAGGGAAACCCGAGGTAAAAGTGCAGAAGGAATAATGATGCAGCAGAGAGGCAATGTTATTGATTAAACTCATATGTAACCAGCTGTGGTAGTTATAAAGGACTAGAGAACTTATCTTCATGTAGAGAGATCCGTAGAGTTCTGTGTGTGTGTGTGTGTGTGTGTGTGCTTGTATGTTTGTGTGTGTATGTCAGTGTGTTTAAAGGATAGAATGGATGTAGGAAGATGTTTAGACAACAGACTCAATTCAGAGATCAGAAAAAACTGAGAATCTTCCCTTTTTCTTTTAAGTGTCTGTGCTAATTTATTTTAAAGTAAAAGCATCAATCTAACTTACTTGTTGCATGTAGTCAAGGGTTGGAATAAGCAGGGATACTACTTTCTATTTACATAGCCTTATTATTCTAATATGAATAATGAGAAAAATGATAAGCCAAGCAAAAAGATTCTTGTGACAATGGAGTAAGATGAATTACCACCCCCCCCCACAAAAAAAACCCTGTATAATACTTGTCAACAGTGTCTGCTGAAGCTGGCTTTGTAAAACACTGCTCTCAACCTAGTCTATTCATCCAGGCCCATTCCTTTTACTCCTAACTTAGATATTGAGTTTGCTGTTATGGTCTAACATTTCTGTGGTACATAGAATTACAGACTCATTTAATCTTTGATATAGAAATGATCATAGATTTTTAAAGATGTTAGCAAGCAACTATCTCTCAATTTGTTACTGAGCCAACAAATACCTAAAAGTTTCTATATGTCTCTTACTATGTTAATTCTTGGGATAAATCAGTGAATAGTATTGATCCAGTCCTTATGTGTGGAACTCACAACCTCCTAGGATGAAAGATGCTTTCAGCGAAACACACCAGAGAGAAATAATCAATGGGAACAGAACTAAGTAGTTAGAAGGGAAGAAATAAGGAGTTCAGCAGGTGGGTTCAATGGGGAGCTTGGTCTAGACTCGAGTATCAGAAAAGGGCTCCTTGATAAGTGTGCTTGGGTTGAGACCTGAAGAATGAGCAGGGGTTAGCTTGATAAAAAGCGGAGGAGAGGAGAGAATATACATTTGAGGGATAAAAGAGTGTTAGTGTAGTTAGACCTGGATGGGATGTGCAGGGAAGAGGTTGGGTGGCTGGGAGAATTTGGAAGAGGATCAAGAGAAGTGGTAGGGTGGCCTACCATGTAGTATAAACACAATGCTGCCTGGGCTATGACAGTTCATTTCAGTTGTCAACTTGACAAGAGCTAGAATCAGGTGAGAAATATGCTTCTGCATCTGTCTGTGGGAGATTTTCTTGATTGGGTTAATTGAGGTGAGAAACCTGGCCCTGTGGTTGGCACCATTCTCTGTAATGGGATCCTGCAGTGTGTAAAAAGGAAAACTTGACCTGAGAATGAGTGTTCATTGCTCTCTGCTTTTCTAAGATTTGTTTTATTCTTTCAATTATGTGTGTCTGTGTGTGGGTATGTATGCAGGAGTGCAGGTACCTATGGGAGCCAGAGAATTTGTGTGGTCCCCGCAACTAAAGTGGTGGGAACTGAACTTTTCAAGAGCAGCACTGTGCTCCTGACCTCTGAGTCATCTCCCAGGGTCTGTTCTCTGCTTCCTGCCTGGATGTTGTGGGACAGGCTGCCTCAGGCTCCTGCTGCTGTGACTTTTAACTGTGAGCCAAAATAAAATCTCTCTTCTTTAAATTTCTTTTGTCAGGGTACTTTGTCACTGCATTGAGAAAAGTAACTAAGGCAGAAAATTGGCAACAAGAAGTTAGGCACTTGCTGAGATAAACATGACCACGTGATTCTTAAGCTTTTGGAACTCCTGTGTTTGCAGGAGGAAAGCAGACAAATTTGGAACTTTGGGATAGAAAAGCAGCCCCCCCTATTTAAAGTAAAATTTAGTGGGACATTCTTGTGGGAGATTGGGGGAAAGGGACGCAGTAAGAAATGTGAACTATACAGGCCTGATTCATGAGGGGAGCACAAGGACACTAATGGGAAGTAGATTAGAGGTCATTTGTGTGTTATTTTGGCAAAGAATCTGGCTTCATTTTTCCCATGTCCTGAGAACTTGAGTGAAGTTGAATTTAAAGGTAATGGACTAAAATGTTTGGCAGAGGAAACAGGAGACCATTCAGGCTGGTGTAATTTTTTTATTACTTTTTTATTGTTTTTCATTTTTAACAATACGTAATAATTTATGAGTACAAGCATCCTTCATGTAAAACCAATTTGCAAGCAGTTGTGCCCAAACCCACACAGCCCAAGGGTCCCACCATCCAGCTGGGGGGTTTGTATGTTCAATCATGTTGATCAAATAAATGTCCAGAATATGTTGATGTAGTTTCACCATTCACCCCAATTGCAGTCCTTACATTCTACCATGCCCCCTCTTCCGCAGATTGTTCCCTAGGCTTAGAAAAGGGGCACAGGTGGATGAAAAGCAAAACATTCTACTTTCTCTGGAGCTGTTGTGTTGGACTCTGGTCAGTTCTGGCTGTATCCTTTCATGGGCTGACAGTTTGTCCAGGAATAACCTTTCAATCCTACTAATGAAGCATAAGCAATTAGATATATAGGTATTTAAACAGTACTAATTGCTATGGTAGGTTACTTTGGTCTAGACACAGATGTTTGGATGGTATGTTAATCCATGAATTACATTTTTTTCTGTTAAATCTATTACAGGGGTCTTACTGTGGCTTATAACATCTCCTAACCACTAGAGGATGTAGGCTTGTGGCATCAGCCATGGGTTATTCCTCCAAGGAGAGAGCTAATAGCCAATTAGATTTGGGATGTACAGGCATATGGCTGCCACTGCTGAACAGTATTTCCAGGCAGGTGAGGTGTAGCTGGTGCTGACGGAGGAGGAGTCTTGCTTGACTCAAGGAGACCTATATTTGCTTTATTGATTTAGTGGCCTTTGGTAACACTCTCTGGTATTCCAGAGACCAACTGTACACTTGCAAGTGCAGTCTCAATACATCTTTCCCATGCTTACATCAGGTCTTCAACAGCAGGGCCTTATTGCCTCTTTTCTTGCAGGTATCCCAGTTTACAGGCAAGAAGCCTTTATCTTTTGGGGGGGTGGCTTGGATCCCCTGGCCAACATCTCCTTGATAAAATAACCCATTGCTGATATCAGAGCTCTCCTGTATTAATATATTTTTGCTTAAGTGTATAGCTTAAGGAGACTTTAATATCATATTTGATTCTGAATAGAGAATAATCCTCTTCACAGTTCCTATGTCTATTAGTCAAAGAAGGCAGTTTTACTAGTTTTTTAAGAGATTACCTCTATAGCAGTTGGCTCCAATTTACAGTTAGAGAACGATCTCATCATCATCATATTTCTCCTTGTTCTATGGAGGGGAGGTAAGAAAGTCTCTTGTATTAAAACTTTGCAGCAACTAGAAGGTAAGTTTCATTAGGACTCATTATAAATAGTTGTTACAAGTAGGATCCATAGAGGGGTTTGATGTCTGTAGCAGTCTGAGGCTTTTCTTCCTTTCAATGTTCAGACAGGCCAACCTTTTTGCTGGCACTTCCTGGAACATCCTACACAATGCAAAGCTGTATCTTTTCTTTCTCAGCCGTTAAGTTGGTGACATTTTGACCTGTGGGAACATACAAATCATTTCCCGTAGTTAGTTTTAAGATTTGAATTGCAAAGTTTTTGACAAAAGGGTTTCATACATATATCTGTATCCCCCCTTTTCATTTTAGGTTTTTGTTTTCTGACCCATGAGTCTCAAAAGGGGCAGTTGTATTACACATACCTATAGGCTGGAAACAAGGTGCAGATTTCATCAAATTCACCCAAGCTATTTTGGGTGACTGTATGTGGCTAGCTTGGGAAGCAAACTTAATTTTTTAAGTTAAATCATCCTACCGGTAAAAGAGAATGCTACAAGATGATAGTGTACAGCAGAAAAATTATAGAGAACATTTGTATATGTCAATCCCAAAGTTATTGTTATACAGATTTTAAGTAAAACAAATGTGGACAACAACAATTTATATTTCCAATTGACTCAGGTGCATTACCGTTTTTATCAGAACCTTTAAACCAATGTTGTTTAATATACACATATTTACTTTTACTAAGTCCTAAAACACCATGTAACCTGGAGACAGAGTCTGGGCAAAATTGGATACTTGTTGAACTCACATCAATTAAATATACATTAATCGAATATACACCCATGTCCCTGTCCCACCCCTCCTACCCCTCCTGATTCACCATTTCAGTCAGTTTTCTGATGCAGTCTTTCTGTTGTTCTTTTAATATGCATCCCTCTCACAAGAAATATTTATAACTGGGTTATTGGCGTTAGCATCCACGGATGAGGGATACCATTCATTGTTTTTCTGGGACTGTGTTACTTCACTTAATATATCTTCTAGCTCCATCCATTTACCTGCAAAGTTCATGATGTTGTCTCTCTTTACTGCTGCATAGAACTCCATTGTGTACAAGCACCACATTTTCTCTATCCACTTGTCAGTTGAGGGGCATTTGGGTTGGTTCCAGCTTTTTGCTATTGTGAATAGAGCTGCAATAAATATAGCTGTGCATGTATTTCTGCAGTAAGATGAGTCTTGTGGATATATACCCAGGAGTGGTATGACTGGGTCAAATGGCAAGCTATTTTGAGTCTTCCAAGGGTTCTCCACACTGCTTTCCACAGTGGCTGTATGAGTTTACATTCCCACCAGCAATGGATGAGTGTTCCCCTTTCCCCACAACCTCTCCAGCACTTGATATTGTTTGTTTTCTTGATCCTGGCCAGTATTATTGGAGTGAGATGATATCTTAGAGTGGTCTTGATTTGCATTTCCCTAATCATTAGTGATGTTGAACAGTGTTTAAGATGTTTCTCAGCCATCTCTAATTCCTCCTCTGTGAAGTCTCTATTCAGTTCTTTGCTCCATCTTTTGAGTGATTCATTTGTTTTCTTCTTTATTTTTTGAGTAGCTTGAATACTCTGGAAATTAATGCTTTGTCAGATGTATCTGCAGTGAAGGTTTCCTCCCACTCTGTGGGTTTTCTCTTCACTTCCTTGATTGTTTCTTTCGATGTACAGAAGCTTTTGAGTTTAATGAGGTCCCATTTGTCAATTGTCTACCTTAGTTCTTGTGCTGCTGCTGTCTGACTTAGGAAGTCTTTTCCTACATCTGTGTCTTGTAGTCTGCTGCCAAGTTTTTCTTCTATCACTTTCAGAGTTTTTGGTTTCATGTTGAGGTCTTTGATCCATCTGGAATTGACTTTTGTACAGGACGAGAGGTAGGGGTTTAATTTCAATCTTCTACAGGTGGTGATCCAGTTTTGCCAACACCACTTGCTGAAGACGCTGTCTTCCCTCCATTGTGTCTTCTTGGCCCCTTGTCAAATATGAGGTGGCTGAAATGATATGTGCTCAGGTTTGGATCTTCAGTTTTATTCCATTGGTCAACTGGTTTGTTTTTGTGCCAGTACCAAGCTGTTTTTATGACTATAGCCCTGTAGTATAGTTTGATGTCTGGTAGAGCGATCCCCCCTGTATTGCTCTTTTCACTCAGGGTTGCTTTGGCTATTCGGGGTCTTTTGTTTTTCCAAATGAAATTGAGGATTTTTTTTTCCAAGCCTGTGAAGAAACTCTTGGGGATTTTGATTGGGATTGCATTAAATCTGTACACTAGTTTGGGTAGGATGGACATTTTTACTATATTTATTTTCCCAATCCATGAGCATGGGAGGTTTGTCCATCTTCTGATGTCTTCCTCAATTTCCTTTTTCAGGGGTTTAAAATTTTTGTTGTAGAGATCCTTGGTGTCTTTGGTTAGGTTTGTTCCTAGGTATTTTATTGTTTTTGAGGCTATTGTGAGTGGGAAGGTCTCCTTGTAGTCCTTCTTCAGTTGCTTGTTGTTGGTGTAAAGAAAGGCTACTGATTTTTCTAGATTTATTTTGTATCCTGCCACTTTACCAAAGCTCTTAATCATTTCTAGGAGTTTTCTGGTGGAGTTCTTAGCATCCCTTAGGTAGACAATCATATCATCAGCAAAAAGGGATAGCTTGATTTCCTCTTTTCCAATTAGAACTCCTTTAATTTCCTTTTCTTGCCTTATTGCCCTTGCAAGGGTTTCCAGCACTATATTGAAGAGGAGTGGTGACAGGGGGCAGCCTTGCCGAGTTCCTACCTTCAAGGGGAATGCTTCTGTCATTTCCCCATTTAGGATGATATTGGCTGTGGGTTTCCTGTATATGGCTTTGATTACATTGAGGAATGATCCCTCTAGGCCAATTCCCTCCAGGACTTTAAACATGAAAGGATGCTGGATTTTGTCAAAGGCTTTCTCCGCATCAATTGAAATGATGGTGTGGTTTTTGTCCTTCAGTCCATTGATATGTTTGATGATGTTTATTGATTTTCGTATGTTGAACCATCCCTGCATCTCTGGTATGAATCCAACTTGGTCATGGTGGATGATTTTCTTGATGTGAGTCTGTATGCGATTTGCCAGAATCCTGTTTAGAATTTTGGCATCTGTGTTCATTAGGGAGATGGGTCTATAGTTCTCCTTTTTGGTTGTATCTTTCCCTGGTTTTGGTAGTAGCGTAATGCTGGCCTCATAGAAGGATTCTGGGAGAAGTCCCTCCGTTTGTATCCTTCTAAACAATTTAAGTAGTAATGGTTGTATGTCTTTTCGAAATATTTTATAAAATTCTGCCGTGAAACCATCCGGGCCTGGGCATTTTTTGGTTGGGAGGCTACTTATTACATCTTCGATTTCTTCCTGTACTATTGGTCTGTTTAGGCTGTCAATCTCTTCTTGGTTGAGCTTTGGTGATTCCCAGGATTTCAGATATTCATCCATTTCTTCTAGGTTTTCAAACTTAGTAGAGTATAAGTTTTTGAAGTAGTCCCGTATGATTGTCTGGATTTTTTCATTGTCTGTTGTGATGTTTCCCCTTTCATCACTGATTCTGTTGATTTGGAGTTGTTCCCTCTTTCTTTTGGTTAACTGGGCTAGAGGTCTGTCTATCTTGTTTATTCTCTCAAAGAACCAGCTTTTGGATTCATTGATTTTTTGTATGGTTTTCTTTGTTTCTATTTCATTGATCTCTGCTCTGATTTTTGTTATTTCTTCTTGTCTGCTCCGTTTAGGGTTCATTTGTTGTTGTTTCTCAAGTATTTTTAGCTGCAGTGTTAGGTCATTCACTTGTGTTCTTTCTGTTTTTTTAATGTAGGCACTTAGAGCTATAAACTTCCCTCTTAGGACTGCTTTTAAAGTGTCCCATAGATTTTGCTGTGTTGTTTTATCATTGTCATTCAGTTCCAGGAATGTTTTTATTTCTTTCTTTATTTCTTCCTTGACCCACTCATTATTCAGGAGAGTGTTGTTTAGTCTCCATGTGTTCCTGTAGGATGTAGGGTTTATTCTGGTGTTGATATTGAGTTTTATTAAACTGTGGTCTGATAGAATGCATGAGATTATTTCAATCTTTTTTTATATTTGTTGAGTTTTTTCCTGTGTCCCAGTATATAGGGTCTATTTGGAGAATGTTCTGTGAGGTGCTGTGTAGAAAGTGTATTCTCTGCTGTTGGGTGAAATATTCAATAGAGGCTGCTGGAGGTCCATTTGTTGTATTGTGTCCATTATTCCAGATGTCTCTGCCATTATCTTTGTCCTGTTGATCTGTCTAAGGACTTAATGGGGTATTGAAGTCCCCTCTATATTAGTGTGCTGTTTAACTTGTGCCTTGAGGTCCTGAAGGAATTTTCTTTATAAAGTTTGGTGCACCGGCGTTTGGTGCGTATATACTCATGTTGTGAGATTTCATCATCAATTGTTCTTTAATAAAGATGAATGGCCCTCTTTTCTCTTTTGATTTCTTTTGCTTTGAAGTCTATTTTGTCTGATATTAGAATAGCAATGCCCCGCTTTCTTTTTGGTGCCATTTTCTTGGAATAATTTCCTTCCATCCCTTTAACTTGAGTTGGTTGCCTATCCTTGAAATTGAAGATGGGTTTCTTGTAGACAGCATATAGATGGGGTTTTGTTTCCTAATCCATTCTCCCAGTCTATGCCTTTTAGAGGAGATAATATTTAAGGTTATAATTGAAAGATAGATGTTGCTTCCTTTTTACGTTATTATTCCATTTGGACTTCGAGCCTCTGATTTTATTCCTATGGTTATGTTTTTATTAGTTTCTTTTCCTAGGTGTTTGAGGATATGTTTGCTCCTCTCTCCCTTGCCCTTTGAATTGCAGTTCAAGTATTTATTGTAAGAAGTTGGTTTTCCAGACCATATATTTATCATCTTGTTTTATGTCATGGAAGATTTTTCTCTCTCCTTCAATATAGTCGACATTTTTGCTGGGTAAAGTATTCTGGGTGGCATCCATACTCCTTAAACCATGGGAATGCTTTGCTCCAGTTTTTGTTGCTTTTTATGGTTTGCGCCAAGAAGTCAATTGTAATTCTGATGGGTTTCCCTTTGTATGTGACTCGTTTGTCTTTTGTAGCCTTCAGAATTTTGTCTTTGTTTTGGGCATCTAGCATTTTAATTATGATATGGCGTGGGGAGTTTCTTTTCTGATCTTGTCTATTTGGAGTCCTATGTGCTTCTTGTATTTGTATGGGTTTGTCTATTTTTAGTTTGGGGAAATTTTCATCTATTATTCTGTTGAAGATCTGATCCATACTATTCTCTTGAGATTCTTCTCCTTCCTCTATTCCTATGATGCGGAGGTTTGATCTTTTCATAGTGTCCCATATTTCCTGGTTGTTCCACTCTTTTGTATTTAAAAATTTTTCATATTCTTTATTTGAGCTTTTTAGTTGCTCTGTGTTATCTTCCAGATCTGATATTCTTTGTTCTGCTTCCTCCATTCTACTTCTGAGGCTTTTTCCTTTCCTTTCTTGTTGGTTGGATGAGTGTTCTAATTCAATTTTTGTTTCATCTTGTGTTTTCTTTAGTATTTCCATTTCCTTTTTGAGCTTCTCAATCTCTTCTTGGTGCTCCTTACTTCGTTGGTTGGCTTCCTTTTTCAGTGTTTCTACTTCCTTTCGGAGTTTGTTTTTTTCTCCCTCTAGTTCTTTCTGGAGTTTGTCAATCTGTTCCTTTAGTTCTTTCTGATGTTTGTCATTGTATCCCTCTAGATCCTTTTTGAGTTTTTCATTCTCTCTCTTTAGTTCTCTGAATTCTTCTTTATTTTCTTTAATTTCTCTGCATAGGTCTGCAATTATTCGTCTAAGATCTGTTCCTTGGGTCACCTCCAGGGGGAATCCCATTGTGGCTATCTCCTACAGGTTTGTTAGAGCCTGGTGCGGGATTATCCTGTGCCTTTCCCATGTTGTCCCTTTGTTGTGTCCCTGGCATGTGGGTTTCCCTTTTGTGATTCAAATCACAAATGTCTTTATTAGCAGATGCTTTTGCTTGCCTCCTTCTGATGCTTTTTTTTTCTTTCCTCCTCCTTGTTTATGGAGTATTGACTTGTCTATGTTTCAGACTTTCAATTTTGTTTATATATTGGATATTGGAAGCCTAAGTCACTCTTCTCTTACTGTTCTGAAGGTTCTCCAAAAAAAAGTCCACTTGGATACTCTCTCACCAATTCCAGTTGGTGGGGCGGGCAGTGATATGCCTGACTTAGCCTGTGCCCTGGTACCTGCCTGGAGTGACTTCCAGGTTCCTGTGCCTCAGGAGCCTGCCCCCACAAAGCCACAGAGAAGCCAAACCTTACCTGCCAGTCACAGGCTGCAAAGGTGAAGGGTGGCTACTGCCCAGACAGCCACCCCCTACAAAAGGGTTCAGAGTTGGGACCCCTTTTCCAGCAGCCCAGGAGACAGTCTACCCCAAAATCTACCTGCCTAGAGTGACTTCCGGGTTCCTGCGCCTCAGGAGCCGGCCTGCACAAAGCCGCACAGGCTGGTGTAATTGTTAAAGAGCATCACTGTTGAAGAAAAACTTCCTGTGCTGAATTAACACAATAATAAAGGTATTCTGAAGACAAAACCCCACCCATCAAAGGCTTCATCCTGCAAAGATATAAATTAATTTGGAAGAAGGAAAACCTAAACTGAAGCGGTTCCATATTCCTCAAATGCTATTGTGAAAGTTAAGTGTTTTCCCAGGATCAGCCACAGAAGCTGATGCAACTGTGGTTTGAGGGGCCCAGGCTGCATCTTGAGCTGATGGCAGAAGTTGGCAGTATCATTCACATAATCCTGGTTTCCCAGGCAAGGAAGATGCAAGACTGGAGGGGGGCGAGGTCATGGACTCTGTTCCTTGGTTTCAGGAAGAAGCTAAAGTCAGACAATGTGTGATGAGATGCCACTGTGTAAAACCCTGAAGGTGAACGGTAAGTTTCAGTGGAGACCCCAGGATGTTAGCGATGCCAGGATCATGGGACATCTGCTGAGGATAGCTCCTGGTGAAGAATTAAGGTGGTCCAAGAGGGAAACCATTGTACTGAAGGTGGTAGAGCTGGGTTGTCTTTTGGAGACCAGCCAATTTTATCATGAGCTCTAGAAGCTCATGTTTGCCCTACTAGATTTGGTCTTGCTTTGGTCAGATCATTCCTTGCTATGCTCCTATTCTCCATTTTGGAATGGCAATACTTACTTTGTGCCATTATGTGTTAGAAGTATGAAACTTATTTCTGATTTTATAGGAGCTTGTATTTAAGAGATTGCCTTGAGTCTCAGATGAAATGTGGACTTTTAAAGATTATGGGGACTTTTGAAGTTAGACTGTATTTTAGATTATGAACTAAACACAGCCTTTGGGGACAGAGTAGAAGGTTACACTTTAAAGTACTGTATTTGGGTATGAAATTGACGCTGCTGGAGTTGATGCTTGTGGAGGGTTACTTTGATTTGGTTAACTGAGGTGAGAAGACTCATCCACAGTGGGTGGCACCACCCCCTGGATTAGAACTCTGGAGAGAGTGAGCTGAGCATGTATTCATCCCTTTCTGCTTCAAGACTGTGGACACAATGTTGTCAGCTCCCTCATGCCCTTGTTGCTTCGACTTCCCACCATGATGGACTCACCCTTGAACTGTGAGCCAAAATAAATCCTTTCTCACTTAAATTGCTTTTGTCAGGATATTTTAATCACAGCAACAGGAAAAGTATCCAGACAATGGCTAACATTTTAAAGGAATCAAAACAATTTCTTTCTAAGTAAATTAATGAGATGACAAACAATGAATCTAAGTTCTCCTGAAAGTCTTTTTTATCTGCCCAGAGTGGAATGTTGATAGCAAAGTGTACAAACTTTATTTTCTTTAAAAAGAACACACTTAGCCTGCTTTTGAGAATGGTCTGTAGAATTTATTATGTGCATAGCTCATGCTAACTGAAATATCCCTCACAGAAACTGGTAAACAAGGAACTCTGGAATAAATTAGTCCCCACCTATCTTAAGGAAATACCCTACAGGGGAAATTGTGTTATCTAAGTGACCAGTTGGTTCTGGGCTCTTTTCAGCTTCAAGAAAGAATTTAAATGGTGATCCTGTGTGTTACTTTCATTTCAAATCCTTTGGGGCAGGTAAACATTTTCATGAAACTGCCCCAGGATGAAATTTAAATAAGTAGTGACTGGAAAGGCTGGCAGCAAGAATTTCCACCCCACAAAAATGCACAAATTAGTTTAATTAACTGCAAAATTTTGAAGACAAGGATGGGGGGATTATTTATATTGATTTGGAATGTGTACTCAGAATATTTATAAACAAACATATTAGGGAGAAGAAAGATCATCAGCATATATACTTATAAAGGGCAATTTAAAGCAAATACACATCTTTCTTCTTATAAGGTAGTATCTTTTGGTGTATGTTATAGAGAGGACAGACTTGTCCTCACTGAAGTGAGTCATCCTCTGCTAAACCATCACACAGCACTACTGGTCAGACTGAAGTTCTACCACTGTATGTTTTGTTGTGAGGGTTGTTGTGGCTTCTCATATAATCAAATTTTTCTTTTTTTTTTTTAACTGGAAATATTTGGTTCTTTTTAATCAGCTGTTGATGGTATAATAAAGTAAATTCGGTAATGATGACCTCTGGTAATTCTGAGTGTCTCATTGACGCCATCACCGCAGAAATAAAATAAAATAAAATAAAATAAAATAAAATAAAATAAAATAAAATAAAATAAAACAGCGTGCTGCAGATGAATGGCTGTTGGGGTGTGCTGCGTGTGTGCTGCTAGCCGGGCTTGGCCAGCCAGGCCTCGGCTGTTCTGCTTCTGTCCACAGAGCCACTGCTCTCGACAAAGCCATGGCGCTCTGGATCACCAGGAACACGTAACTTTATGCTGAAAATCAGGTCAAGGCCAGTATGGCAGGCGCCAAACGTGTACCTGTGGCCACTGCTGCTGCCTGCAAGCCCCGCCTTAGGCCGCACACAACTCTTGGAGATATTGATAACAAAGTCAGCCAGCAGCCACAAGCCAGAGGGCCTCAGAAAAAGGAGGCCAAAACTTCAGCTATTGGAAAAGTCAATGCTAAAAGACCGCGAAAACCTCTGGCAAAGGTCCCTATGTGTGAGCCGGAGCTTGAACCGGAGCCTGAGCCTGTTATTAAGGAAGAAAAACTTTCTCCCGAACCTATTTTGGTTGATACTCCCTCTCTAAGCCCAATGGAAACATCTGGAGGTGCCTCTTCAGAAGACTATCTATGTCAGGCTTTCTCCAATGTAATTCTTGCAGTGAGTGATGTGGACGCAGAAGATGGAACTGATCCAAACTTTTGGAGCGAATATGTGAAAGATACATATGCTTATCTCAGACAACTGGAGGAAGAGCAGTCTGTCCGACCAAAGTACCTGCTAGGTAGTGAAGTCACTGGAAACATGAGAGCCATCCTAATTGACTGGCTAATACAGGTTCAAATGAAATTTAGATTGCTGTAGGAGACCGTGTACATGACTGTTTCCATTATTGATCAGTTTATGCAGAGTAACACTGTGCCCAAGAAGATGCTGCAGCTGGTTGGTGTCACTGCCATGTTTATTGCAAGCAAATATGAAAAAATGTACCCTCCAGAAATTGGTGACTTTGTTTTTGTGACAAACAATACTTACACTAAGCACCAAATGGAAATGAAGATTCTCCGAGTTTTGAACTTCAGTCTTGGGCACTCTCTGCCTCTGCACTTCCTTCATAGAGCATCTAAAATTGGAGAGGTTGATGTTGAGCAACACACTTTGGCTAAATACCTGATGGAACTAACTATGTTGGACTAAGATATGGTGTACTTTCCTCCTTCACAGGTAGCAGCAGGAGCTTTTTGCTTAGCAATGAAAATTTTTGGTAATGGTGAACTCTACAGCATTACCTATCATACACTGAAGACTGCCTTCTTCCTGTCATGCAGCACCTGGCTAAGAATATAGTCATGGAGAACCATGGACTCACAAAGCACATGACTATCAAGAACAAGTATGCTACATCTAAGCATGCTAACATCAGCACTCTAGCACAGCTGAACTGTACACTAGTTCAGAATTTGGCCAAGGCCGTGGCAAAGGTATAAATTGAGTTGGAGTGCTACTTCTGCAAATACGATTGGCACCGTGTGCTACCTGTACATAGTCTACATTTACTTGCTTTTAGATGAACAGGATCCAACTACTGTATATAACTGTGGCCTGCGTGTTTATGTGGTTGGCCCTCATGTTATGTACCTTGACTGTATCTTAAACTAGTCATCTTGAAAACTTGTTCTGTCTAGTTCTGGTTTAAAGTGTACATCGACAACCTGTCCCGCAGTTCCATTTTTCTCTTCCTTCAGGTGGTTGCTGCCCAACTCTAACCACTGTCTCTTGAGCTATCAACTTGAACATCTTTTTAAGTTTTTTTTTACTTGGAAAAATAATATACATTCTAAGTGTAGTTTCCATGTTATGTTTATTTGTTCTTGTTAATTGGCTAGGGAAATAGGAAGCTCAAAATAAATTTAAAGTCATCTCTTTTATAAAATGAGCTTTCCCTTCCTTTAGTTCTCAGTCTCCGCTACCTGTCAGATGTCAACAATGAGGATGTAAGCTTCCATTTCTGTATAAAGTAGCCATGCATATACATTGTCATGGAGACATTTTATGTGGGTTTGTTCTTTCATAACAATGCTCCTTTCAATACATATAGATAGGCCTCTCCCATTTCAAGTATGTGATGTTTCAGCCATTCCCCTAATGACATTTCTCTTTGCCCCATACACAGTGCTGTTTAAATGTCATTGTATATCAAGCTTGGCCTACTAGCTGTAGCAGAGTATGTGTTTTCTGACAAAGCCAGGTGACTCAACGTGGTCGGCAAAGTACCAAACTGCCACTTTCCTCTGCATCTTCTATGTGAAACTAACTTGCAAAAACCCTGTCTTGTTTGCTGTTTTAATTTATACTTCTGATATAAAATGAAATAAAATCTTATTACTGTGAAAAAAAATAAATTCAAGTGGCACCTAATTTAAACATTTACTAGTTCATGGAAGGATGATCTACAGCACAATGGTAAGCCTAACATCAAAATGCTTCTTTGTTTTTTCAAGAAAGGAGAGACTAAAGCATGATCAAAATTATGACTAACAATTTGGGTTCATGTGGATACTTAGGATTGTGTTGGTACATTGCCAGGCACAAAGTTGAAATCCAACCCACTGAACTCATAATAGTATGTTTTGGTTCATTTTTAAAAGGAAAGATTATACATGAGTTAATGTCTGAAAATAAACTAAACTATCCACCAAACATCACAACAGATTTTTTAATAACTATTTTTTTTACATTAAGATTGTAGGGAAACATCTTTTCTCCTCAACACTGAATTTATGGTCACTGTATTAAATAATTTGTAGAGAGAACTAAACTCTGTGTTCTGTACAAATTGAAGGTCCCCATGAACATACTCCCTCCCCCCAGCCAAAGCTCAGCAGAAAACAGTCCACAATTTAAACAAATTCATAGCATTATAAAAGTATACAGAACCCCTAGCTTTTCCTCATTTTCTTCTAACAGCAAAGATTACAAGGACAGACCTGAATGATCAGAATGTAAAAATGTTTGTGCAAAACTGCAGGAATTGTTCTTACTATCTAGTAGGGGGAAAACCAAGAAACACAACACTGAGAATGAAGAAAATTACACACTAAAAGTATTCTTGATTTCAAACTGGGATCACACTGTTCCTAAACATGGGAAGAGACTGTGGCACCGTGAGCAGCAGGAGCAACAATGATTCATGGTCATGCCAGTGAGGAGCGCTGGCACGGGGTATCTCAGCCCATTTCCACCATAGCCATCTGTCAGACACTTCAAACAAATGCCAGCTTACAACTCATTTTAACGTCTTTATTCTTGAATGTGCAGGTCATAGAGAAATGTTTGAGAAAGTTTTTCCCTCCCTCATCAGGAGTGTTTGAATGTTACTCGCAATCCTTAGAAGGGTTGAATAATAGACTCTCTGGATTTACCTATGCCAATCCATTTAATTGGAATTTGAAGCTCATCCTCAATAAAGTGAACATAATTTTGTGCATCAACAGGCAGCTCTTTAAACGTCCTTGCATTTGATATTATCTGTGGTCCACCCTGGGAAAGTCTTATACTGAACTTCCACTTTATTTAAGACTTCTTGGTTTGCTGGGAAATGAGGTATGGTCTCACCATCTAATTTTTTTTTTAACATTTTTTTATTGATGCTTTGTGCATTTCATACATCATTTTCCAATTCAGTTCAGGCATATCTCCCCTTCCCTTCCCCCCCACCCCCACCCCAACCGAGATCATGCATTCTGCCATGACTGTCCTGCATATCTCTCTCAGTTTTTTTTTCTTCCATTTTTTAGCTATAAGTGATAATCCATGAGTACAAGCATCCTTCATGTAAAACCAATTTGCAGGCTGTTGTGCCCAAACCCCCACAGCCCCACCTTCCAGCGGGGAGTGAGGGGTTGTATGTTCAATCAGGTTAATCAAATGAGGGTCCAGACTACATTGCTGTAGTTTCACCATTCACCTCAATCGCAGCCCTTACATTCTACCACGCCCCCTCTTCTGCAGATTATTCCCTGGGCTTAGAAAAGGGGCACAGGTGGATGAGAAGCAGAACAGTCCACTCTCTCTGGAGCTGTTGTCTTGGATTCTGGTCAATTCTGGACTCCACCGCCAGCACCAGCTACACTTCACCTGCCTGGAAATACTGTGCAGCAGAGGCAGCCATATGCCTGTATATCCCAAATCTAATTGGCTATTGGCTCTCTCCTTGGAGGAATGACCCATGGCTGATGACACAAGCTTACATCCTCTACAGGTTAGGAGATGTCATAAGCCACAGTAAGACCCTGTCATATTTAACAGGAAAAAATGTAGTTCGTGGATCAACATATCATCTAAACATATGTGTCTATACCAAAGTAACCTACCATAACTATTAATGCTGTTTAAGTACCTATATATCTAATTGCTTGTGCTTCATTAGTAGGATCGAAAGGTTATTCCTGGACAGACTGTCAGCCCATGAAAGGAAATAACCATCTAATTTGTAAGCTACTCCAACTTTGGTTTCTGTAAATATGTACAAAATATCCACTTGGTAAGGGCCAATGCAGTAAATCCATTGATCACATGAGCGTATTTCAGTAGAGCGAGGTCCAGTCAGACATCTTCTTTTCCTCCCAGTTGTTACACCAAATTCTCTACCCCTTGTTTGTTGTACTTTCGTTTTCTTGCTCGGTGGGAAATAGACCAGTCCCAGCTCTGGTGGTATAAGCTTTCACAACTCCATACACTTCTCCAACACTTTGAAGGGGCATACCCAAACCTGTACAAACACCTCCAACAGTACAGTTTAAAGAGGTTACAAAAGGGTAAGTCCCAAAATCAGTATCTAATACTGCTGCATTTGCACTTTCTACCAAAATTTTCTTTTGTGGTCCACGTAGGGCCTCATATACGAAATAAACGCCATCTCTCACCATTGGTTTAATCCTTTCCACATAACCCTTGAGTTTCAGTAATTCACCTTCAATGTCTATTTCCAATTGTATAGATTTGCACTGGTTAACTTTGAACCTTTCAGAGAAGCCATCAAAGTCAGAAACAAGATCAGCATTATTTCCTCCCTGGCAGCGGCACAAGATGTCCACGTCCTGTGCCAGCAGATCCACCACCTTCCCCTTGCCTTCGTCGCCCCACTGTGTGCCCAGCACCACCGTCATCTGGTTCCCTCTGGGCCTCACCCTGAGCAAGCCGCAGTCACCAATCGGCAGGGTGGACACCAACGGGTTGCTCTCGGAGACCAACATGGCTCTCAGGAAGCCCTAAGAGCCCTGCGGAGACTCAGTGGGCCAGTGAAGCTTGAACCCAACTCCGCTGTGGCCACTAGCCACACGCGGAGGAAGAAGGAGCCAGTAATCAAATCTTTTCTAAATACAAGAAATAGATTCTGCCTTTCTGCTAGAAGCAGCTATCTTTCCTGGAAGCTTAGGGATTGAAAAGACTTTAAAATAGACAATGAGTATGGACTCCTCATAATGGTAATTTGTCTGTGATATTGACAAAGCAAGATGAATAGCTTAATTCTCTAGCTTCCCTCATATATGATGGAGCCGGGATATTCTTTAAGTAATTATGCTGTTGATGAAAACACCTGTGCACATGTGGACTCCAGTTTGTCAGTTACTTTGCTTATATAGATGAAGTCAATGTTGTATTGATGTAGATGTAATGATATAGTAAACTAAAGCTCTGGATGCTGAAATGTAGAGACTCAAGAAAACATTTTGGCAAGGCTAGAATGCAATGCAGTTTGTGAAGAACATGTATTCTTTTGTCAGTTCAGCACAGCTAAACACCTCTTTCAATTAAGGAAATGCAAATTAAAACCATTTTAAGATATCATCTCATTCCAATAAGACTGGCTAGGATCAAGAAAACAAATATCAAGTGCTGGGGAGGTTGTGGGGAAAGGGGAACACTCATCCACTGCTGGTGGGAATGTAAACTCATATAGTCACTATGGAAAGCAGTGTGGAGAACCCTTGGAAGACTTGGAATGAACTAGTCACCTGACCCAGCCATACCATTCCTGGGCATGTACCCACAAGACTCATCTTACCCCAGAGACACATGCACAGCCATGTTTATTGCAGCTCTCTTCACAATAGCAAGGAGCTGGATCCAACCCAAGTGTCCCTCAACTGATGAGTGGATAGAGAAAATGTGGTACATCTACACAATGGAGTTCTATGCAGTGGTAAAGAAAGATGACATCATGAACTTTGTAGGTAAATGGATGGAGCTAGAAGATATCATGCTGAGTGAAGTAACACAGTCTCAGAAAAACAAACGACAAATGGTATCCCTCATCTGTGGATGCTAGTACCAATTACCTAATTGTATGGCAAACTGAGCAATGTTAATTTGATCTGAAAACAACTGTACTCTTATATTGTAGAATCCCTTAAAAATAAACAAATAAAAAAAACACCTCTTTCTTCTTCCTTCATTCTATATCTTGTTACCTCTCTCCCAATCTTTTTTCGGCGCTCTTAACCACTAGGCCATCTCTCCAGCCCCCCAGAGTGACATTTTATTAGAAGAGTTTGTTGAAAATTTATTTTAATACTTAAGAAAAAGACAATAGAATAAGCATATAAAATTCACATGCAAGGCCACAAGCCTGGAGCTTGGTACCTGTGTCACTCATCCAAATGCTGAGTCTAGGTCCAAGTCCATAGGCACTGCTAAATCCAAGGTCAGCTTGGGTAGCAGGTGCTTGGGAGGCAATTGTTCAAGCAGACAGAGTCCAGCTGGATGCCATACACTGTTTGTCCTTGGATGGCACAACAGAGCCTCATTACAGGCACAGCACTCGGCCAAACATTCATAGGAAAAGCAAACCTGGCTGGTCTGGCTATGGCCTTTGGAAAGGCACAGAGGCTGCTAATGTGTGTAGCCAGTGAACTGCATGGATAATTAAATCACTCCCAAGGAAAACCTTGTTTGAATACTAAAGGTCACAGCCATGATTTGTCTGTGATTCTTTGTCAATATGTTTTTCTAACCAAGTACCACATAAAGAGTCCATTATATGGGTTTTAGCACTGCATGCATACCCAGGGACTGGAAGGGGAAATTTTGGGAGCATCTCCTTTTAAACATGTCATTTAACATTTCCCTATTGCTCTCCACATTCAAGTCTGTCTTTTGTTTACTGAAGTCCTAATTCATGAGCTGGGTGGGGAGATGGGGGCTGTTAGTATAATCAGAAGTTTAGAGTCTCATAAAAGACTTTAGCTAGTTTCACAAAGGTATTCACAGATGGTTGCACAGTGAGCATTGTAAAATCCCAGGGCTGGTGAGAAGTTGGCAGGATGGAGTCCTAAATTGTGTTTGTATTTTGCTTTAACATTTTCAGGTTGGCTACAGCAAATCACAGGGTTAGATGCAGGGATCTGTGCTTTTTCCCTAGGTCTTTTCATGTCTTTTCTCACAGAGACAACTCGGAAAAGCTGCTGTGTCACAATCTAGCTTGAAGCTTAAGAATTGTAGGCACTTCCATGGGCTTGTTGAGGCAGCTGATCATGAGTAACAACTCAAGCAATTGGGACCTTCTGTAGCACCAGGCACACCCTTTGTTTTTAGAAAGCTTTGACGGTGGCAGCCAGAGCCTCATAGAAATGAATGGGATCTCCCAGGTGCTCAAAGAGCAGCCTAAGGGAAGGAAAGTCTCTGCAAGCTGACCTCCTCCAAGGACCAGTAAATAAATTGGAAGCTCTCTCTCTCTCTCTCTCTCTCTCTCTCTCTCTCTCTCTCTCTCTCTCTCTCTGTCTCTCTGGTGTGCATGTGAGTATGTAGGAGTCACATATGTTGAGGTTAGAAGTCTTTAGGTTCTTTTTTCTTTCTCTGCTTTGAGACAAGGTCTCTCACTAAAGCAAGGCTAAGTTTATGTGCGTTCTGTGATTCAAACTTGGGTCCTTCTGCTTGCACAAGTGCTCATATCCCCTGAGCTGTTTCCCCAGTTGCAAATTAGAAGCTTTATTTTTAAGTAAAGTTAGAGCTCTAGCTAAACTTCAGGCACAGTAACTTTGTGATAGCATCAGATATTCAGGCCCTTTTGTCTTTCTGGTCTTGCATTCATCAGTATGTGATTTCCTCCTTTTAGCTATAACTAGGTTTGCCGTACATAATACAAAATATGAAAGGAAATACATTTTTTTTAATATGAAAGAAATCTGGAAGTTAGCGGTGCACTTCGGTGTCTCCTGGATGTCTCCGGGGGCTAGGGTCCATCTAGTTCATCATCTCACTCTTCTCACAGTACGGCTCTTGTTCTCAGGGCCTTGAACAGCTGTCTCAGTCTTTATATCTGAGTTCCCAACAGTACAATGAAAGAAGAAAGGAATATTGGATTTTGCAAAGGATGCTGACTCAAAGTCTCAGAAGTCTCGCAAGGAGGTTCAAGAGAGGCATTGAAATGGATTGTTGGGGATAAGGAGCTTTGTAGGAGCTTCTCTTGCTGTGAGCAGGAACAGCATAGTCCTGCTAAAGGAAGGGGAGCACAGTGCCCACCTGTAGCCACTGTTGCAGAGGTCAGTTGGTTACTTTCGTAACCTGACCTGGGAGGTACTTCCAACTCAGGTCCTTAGCCTGGGAAAATGGAACGTTTCCCGTCTGGCCATGCTTTCCACCTGCCCAAAGACTGCTGACCTCTGGAATTTCAGGCTGATGGCTGATGGCTGATGGCCCCTCTTCAGCCTACACCCACTCATAATTCACTTCACAGCTGGTGACCTGATAAGTCTCCTTTTAGCCCCGTCCAGCCCCACACCAGATTACCAGGTCTCTTGAAGCTGTCAATATCTTCTTGAGTAAACTTTGGTGAATTCCAGGATTTCAGATATTCATCCATTTCTCTTAGGTTTTCAAATCTAGTAGAGTATAAGTTTTTAAAATATTCTTGTATTGTTGTCTGAACCTTTTCAGTGTCTGTCATGATGTTTCCCTTTTCATCTTGAATTCTATCAATTTGGAGCTGCTCTTTCTTTCTTTTGGTTAACTGGGCTAGAGGTCTATCTATCTTGTTTATCCTTTTGAAGAACCAGCTTTTCGATTCATTGATTCTTTTTATCATTTTCTTTGTTTCTATTTCATTGATCTCTGCTCTAATTTTTATAAAAACATGTCTTAATAAAAGTAAGCAGTAGAAGATTTTGTCCTAGTTATACATATAAGACATGGGTCATAATACCTGACTCAAAGGAATCCTTAAAGAAACTTTGGTTCTGGCCGGGTGTGGTGGTGCACGCCTTTAATCCTAGCACTCGGGAGGCAGAGGCAGGTGGATCTTTGTGAGTTCAAGGCCAGCCTGGTCTACAGAGTGAGTTCCAGGACAGCTGGGACTACAGGGAGACCCTGTCTTGAAAAGACCAAAAAAAAAAAAAAAAGAAACTTTGGTTCTCTTTCCTCCTTTTTAGAATACGAGGACTAGAGGCTATGAGTCTGTCACCCATTTTTCCATAATTGGCACTGTAATCAGTTTTTACAAGAACACTCATGAGGCTAGGCTCTCTTGGGTCTCTCTCTCTCTCTCTCTCTCTCTCTCTTTTTTTTTTTGTCTTTTCTGAGATAGGGTCTCCTTGTAGCCCCAGCTGTCCTGGAACTCACTCTGTAGACCAGGCTGGCCTTGAACTCACAAATATCCGCCTGCCTCTGCCTTCCAAATGCTAGGATTAAAGGCGTGTGCCACCACACCTGGCTTTGGGTCTCTTTTTAAGCCACATTATAGTTATACCTGAATAAAGAAACAGCCAGACTCTTAACTCTAGTTTTAAGACCAAGAGTGGACCCTAACTCTTAGAATAATTCATTTTTTCAGATGCTTATTAGAACTGTGCTCTCCATCCAGGGATCACTCATACCTTTATTCAGTCATTCCAGCAACAATTGGGGAAGTAGAAGCTAGGATCTACCTTGATCTTATTACAGAATCTTTTGCCCTTTGATCCTTAGGCCAAAAATATCTCACACAGTGTCAAGCAACTTCTCAGTTATTCTCACTGTTTTCAATGAGAATAGCATGCTATCTCCAGCACTTTGATGTGTTAAATAAGTACATTCACATTCATTCACTATTTTAGGTGGAAGGCTAAGTGGGGTCCTGAGGTATTAAGGTCCTATGTCCATGGAACAAGAGGACATGACTTAGTGAGTTTGTTTACATTACAAATAGTAGCTTTTTATTGCCAAGCTAAGTAAAATCAGTAGCCCAGATTCTGTCCATATTGTAAAAGTTATTGCTACACTATTGCCTACTTTCTTCTGAATTGTAATATTCCCTCCAGGAAGGAAGGAGAAGCTCATGGGACTTAAGAGTCAAACAAAAGTCACTTGTTAGGAAAGTGGAAATGATTCTCAAAGGTCCCTCCTAGCTATGTAGAAGGGGGAAACAACTGGTGGGGGAGGTGACCCTGATCAGCCAAGCTACAGAAAGATTTCTCTGACCTATTCAGCTGCCTGCAAGATGTACAGAGAGCTCTAGGATGCAGCTATCATGAGTATCACACATAGTAGGTAGGCTTTTGGATTTTTCCCTGCTCTTGTTGTGATGGATGAAGTGACTCCATTTTGTACACTTAAAGGCCATTCCTAAACTCAAGGGCACAAAGCAAATTCCAGGCAGGCCCAACCTCTCCCCCTTTCCTTGAAATATGCTTCTGCTGACCATCTGCTTGTCCGAACTTGATAAAACACAGACAAGATTAGCTGCTGGTTTTAGATTTTGTAATTTGCTTATCCTGCTTAAAGGAACCTGGCATTTTCCAAGTGGGCCAAAAATGCAAGAGAGCTTTGCCTTATGGGTTTCCCCTGTAACTTCCCTTCCCAGCCTCAAGCCTGGGCAGCAGTCTCAGATTGAAAGATGAGACTGGTTTGCCAGACAGTGCTGCAGTTTCAATTTAGAATGGAAACTATATGCTAAGCAATAAAAGTTTGGCTGATTAAAATATGGATTGAGTCTGGTGGTCTTTCCTTGTGGTCTCAAGATCTGTAACATGGTAAGTAACCCCTTACCCATAGTCCTATTAGGAATACCAATAAAAACAAATTGTGTTACCAATTGGGACTTTGATACAATCATTACTTTGGTATGTTGTGGGTTCCTTTCTTGAGTGAGTGTGTGTTGTGCCTCCCTAGGAAAAGTCTCATACAACAGATCAGAGACATGAAAGTTTCAAAATAAACTTTATGGGCTTGCTGGAAGGTTAAGAGCTCACCAAGAAAAGGAGAACAGAAAGGAGACTTCAGATGGAATCTACAAAATGGAACTTGAAAGAAGGAAGAGAGCCAAGGAGATAGTGTGCGGGATTGGAGAAGTTTCCAGAGGAATACTGAAGAAATGGGAGAGGAAATTTTAGGATGGGATGGCCAAAAGTCAAAGTGCTCAGGTTTGAAATAAGTAGCATAAGAATGAATTCAACAGGAGCAGCTAATCTACCCAATATTCATATTATTTTGGAGACTTCTAACCTGAAGAACTCTTTCTTGAAATAGTAGAACCACTCAAGATGGGGGCACTTGTGGCTTAAGTCTCCCTCAACAGGAGCAGCTAATCTACCCAATATTCATATTATACTAGAGACTTCTAACCTGAAGAACTCTTTCTCGAAATAGTAGAACCACTTTAGATGGGGGCACTTGTGGCTTAAGTTTCTTATAGCTCTAAAATTTCTAAGATGCTAGGCTGAATGAAGAAGAGATAAAACTCTACATATGTATTCCTTGGGAACTTCTGCAGGTTAGCTCTTAAGTCCTGCCTGACATTATTATTGCCCGAATCTTAAATGTTTCCTTGACAGAGATCAAAGACTTGATTGCCAAGTGGTGCTACTGAGAGGTGGTGGTCACTTTGAGAGGGAATGTGCTCCTTGAGAGTATTTTGTAACCCTGCCCCATCCTTGTACCTCTCACCATGGTGTTCTGCCTCATAAGAGACTCTAAATCAACAGAGATTAGCAACCATGGGCTTAGACTTCTGAAACCAACATGAACCAAAATGAATAAAGCTGACTAAAATATCTTGGGCTCGGCTGATATTGTCAATGATTCTTGAATAGGTGATACTGAATTTATAGTTCTCAGTTAACCAAAAGACTGTGGAGAGTAAAAGATTCCCGAGAGTAATGGTGTTAATTTGGCTCTTAGAGGAGAGCCTTATATGGTGTTCTGGTTTAGGAAAGGGCAAATGGGGTAGCAAATAAGTAAAGGCAAAGAAACCTCACAGAAAAACAAGAAGAAAAAAGATTTACTTTATCCTTTAATTATTTGTACATGTATGTGTTTGTGCATGGATACATACATGTGGGAGTGCAGGTGCCCGTGGAGCCCAGATGGCTGATAGATCCCCTAGAGCTAGAACTAGACAGTCATGAGTCACTGGATGTGGGTGCTGGGAACTGAACTTGGAACTTCTGTAAGACCAGTATGTGCTTAACCACTGAGCCATCTCTTTAGCCTCCAAAAGAAGATTTCAAAAATTGTATGTAGACAACTATTTTCTGTTGAGGGAAAACAGATCTTTTGTTTTATGTGTATGTATATGTATGTAAAGTATAATACATATAATTTGAAAATATATGCAATTTAAAAAGTACATATTTTTCTTAAGAATTTTATCTCCTCATATAAAATGTATATTTCTTGGGTTAGGATCTCAAGCAGTTGCTTCAAGGGCAGATTCATTGGGCTCTTTATCCAAATTCTGCTAAACTTTTCTGTATGGCATGTGCATTAACTTTTGATACTCCTGGTTTTGATTTGATTGATGCTATGTGCAATGGAGAGGCAAGAGAAGGAGGATAAAAGGATGATTTCCTGTAAGAAACAAGAACAAACCACAAGCCACCCAAGGGCTGGTCATTTATCCTATGGAGAGATGAGAAGATTGAGGTTCTGAATGGAACTAGGTTCAATGTACCCTGCTGAACTGAATTGCAGCCTGAAGTGCCTGAGAGAATTTCTTGGTATGATGAGAAAACCTGAGGTAGTGTGTTTCAGACAAAATAAAAGGGCAGTTTAGTTTATTTTTCTTTCCTGTATATGTGTAACTCTATCAAAAACCAGAATCAGGAAATGCTTGCCAGTTACACATTTCTATATTTCAACCTGGACTCAATTATCAGGATATATTTATAACATTGAGAGCTGTAATTTTTTTTAAGTTACCAAAACCCCACCTTGTTGACAAGATAAATAATAAACAAGTCAAAATATCCTGTGAAATAATATTTTGAAGGTCACGTCACTAGTGTTTTGAGATATATTAATTTCATCCAAATTATGGTTTAAAATATATAGTAAAGACATACATATCTGAGCATGTGTGTGCAGTAGTGGTGTGGATAACAGTTGTAATTCCAGCACTTTGTAGTCTGATGCAGAAGGATCACAAGTTGAAGGCCATTGTGAGCAAAACATTGATTCAAAAATCCAACCAAACAACAATAAACACCAAGCCAAATCAAAGCAAAATCATAGAATTTCTAGAGTATGCAAAGTTTTCAAAATAGTTTGAGGAAAACTAACATCTACAGTTTTGACAATATCTTTTTTAATGAAGATAAGCCAGATCCCAACCTTAAGAATGGCATCTGTGGCTTGAGCTTGCATGAATCCAGCCTCTGCGTGGTGCCAAGAGATGGAAGCAACTTAAATGTCCTTCAGCTGACAAGTGGATGATGAAACTGTGGTACATTTACACAATGGAGTTCTCAGCAGCAAAGAAAGATGTCCCCATGAAATTTTCAGGTAAATGGGTAGACCTAGAAACTGTTGTACTAGCTGAAGTAACACAACTCAGAAAAACAAATGATGTATGTTCTCCCTCATTTGTGGATCCTGGCACCAAATCCTTTTATGTAAGTATATATCCTGATGTAACTGCAGCAACCAGGAAAATGGAAAGGAACCGGGGGTGGGGCATGGGGGGTGGGTGTGGCAAAGAGAAAGAAGGAACCTGAGAGAGTAGAACAGTAGGACACAGGTGTTACTAAGGGGAAATGGGTAAAATGGGGGTATTTAAATGGGAGGGGGAGGAGGGTTATATAAGATTCTATGGGGAAAAACCAGAAGAAGGAGCTCAAGAGAGGTGGGACCACAGGAGTCAGGGATTATCAAGGGAGAAATGGGAAAATTGGGGGTGCTTTAAGTGGGGAAAGTGTGTAGAGAGAGTTAGACAAGGAGAGAGGATAGATTAATAATGCATAGCTAGTATAAACAGAAGGAATTGTATTAGTCAAAATCCTACTGAAAAATTACACATACAATATCTCTACAGGGTCCATGTAGAGCCAAAGGCTATATAACAATAGTGACAGACAGAAGAAACTTTCCTTTTGAGTTAGTGGTCAGGGTAGACCAAGATACCCCCAAATTGCACAGGCCATTGCTACATCCCTCAATCCCCCCCCCCACCTCCCTATAGAGCTATAGATCTTGAAGGTAAGACCCTCTTGCTGAAGAGAGGACATACTTCTGACACAGGATTTGGAGCAATGAAGCTGCAACTGACCTGGAAGCTATCTCCCCTGAAGGGTAGCTCTCATAGCTTTGGAGAACACTATGCTAGCTGCTAATGGAGAACATCAATCAATAATCTAACCCCAGCTTCAAGGACTAATAACCACATCAGTGACCAGTAGAGCAAATAGCATCAGTGTAGTAGTGGCACTTTTATCTTGGTGATAAAACTGCCTAGTCCAAATTCAAAGCCCCCTCAATGGGAGGCTAGTGTGGTACTGTAAACATAGCCAAAAATACATAGCTGGAGATATCATAGATCTTAAAGAAAACCCCAAGGCTGCCACACCCCTAGACAAATGTAATTTCTTACTATGTGAAAATATGGATCATTATATTTACAGACACATTTCCTTTTTTAATTTATTTATTGGTGTTTTATATATTTCATACATCATTTTTCATTTCTGTTCAGGCATATTCCCCTATCCCTTCCCCTTACCCCACCCCATCCCATCCCAGATCATGCATTCCGCCATAACTGTACTGCATCTTTCTCTCAGTCTTTTTTTTTTAAATAATGCATTAAATTTTTATTTATTTAGCTGATACATTTAAATATAAAAACTATAAAGAACTGCATGGTGGGTCACCTTACTAGGTACTTTTTTCATGTGAATATATATACTGGAAATATATATTTTTTATTAGGTAATTGGTACTAGCATCTACAGATGAGGGATACCATTCATCATCTGTTTTTCTGGGACTGTGTTACTTCACTCAGCATATCTTCTAGCTCCAGCCATTGACCTGCAAAGCTCATGATGTCATCTTTCTTTACTGTTGCATAGAACTCCATTGTGTAGATGTACCATATTTTCTCTATCCACTCATCAGTTGAGGGGCATTTGGGTTGGTTCCAGCTCCTTGCTATTGTGAAGAGAGCTGAAATAAACATGGCTGTGCATGTATCTATGCGGTAGGATGAGTCTTGTGGGTACATGCTCAGGAGTGGTATGGTTGGGTCAGGTGGCAAGTTCATTCCAAGTCTTCCAAGGGTTCTCCTCACTGCTTTCCATAGTGGCTGTACGAGTTTACATTCCCACCAGCAATGTATGAGTGTTCCTCTTTCCCACAACCTCTCCAGCACTTGGTATCATTTGTTTTCTTGATCCTAGCCAGTCTTATTGGAGTAAGATGATATCTTAAAGTGGCTTTGATTTGCATTTCCTTAATGATTAGTGATGTTGAACACTTCTTAAGTTGTCTCTCAGCCATCTCTAATTCTTCACTTGTGAAGTCTCTGTTCGGGTCTTTGCTCCATCTATTGAGTGGGTCATTTTTTTCTTCTTCTTTGTTTTTTGAGTAGTTTCTATATTCTGGAAATCAATGCTTTGTCAGATGTATCTGCGGTGAAGGTTTCCTCCCACTCTGTGGGATTTCTCTTCACTTCCTTGATTGTTTCTTTTGATGTACAGAAGCTTTTGAGTTTAATGAGGTCCCATTTGTCAATTGTCGACCTTAATTCTTGTGCAGCTGCTGTCTGATTTAGGAAGTCTTTTCCTACGCCTATGTCTTGTAGTCTGCTGCCAACTTTTTCTTCTATCACCTTCAGAGTTTGGGGTTTCACGTTGAGGTCTTTAATCCATCTGGAGTTGACTTTTGTACAGGGTGAGAGGTAGGGGTTTAATTTCATTCTTCTACAAGTGGTGATCCAGTTTTGCCAACACCACTTGCTGAAGATGCTGTCTTTTCTCCATTGTGGTTTCTTGGCCCCCTTGTCAAATATGAGATGGCTGAAATTGTATGTGCTCAGATTTGGATCTTCGGTTTTGTTCCATTGGTCAACAGGTCTGTTTTTGTGCCAGTACCAGGCTGTTTTTATGACTATAGCCCTGTAGTATAGTTTAAAATCTGGTATAGAGATCCCTCCTGTGTAGCTCTTTTCACTCAGGATTGATTTGGCTATTCGGGGTCTTTTGTTTCTCCAAATGAATTTAAGAACTTTTGTTTCCAAGCCTGTGAAGAAACTCTTGGGGATTTTGATTGGGATTGCATTAAATCTATACAAGAGTTTTGGTAAAATGGACATTTTTACAATGTTAATTTTCCCAATCCATGAGCATGGGAGGTTTTTCCATCTTCTGAGGTCTTCTTCAATTTCTTTCTTTAAGGGTTTAAAATTTTTGTTGTAGAGGTCTTTGGTGTCTTTGGTTAGGTTTGTTCCTAGGTATCTTATTGTTTTTGAGGCTATTGTGAGTGGGAAGGTCTCTTTGAATTCTTTCTCCAGTTGCTTGTTCTTGGTGTAAAGAAAGGCCATTGATTTTCTAAGGTTAATTTTGTATCCTGCCACTTTGCTGAAGCTGTTAATCGTTTCTAGGAGTTTTCTGGTGGAGTTTTTTGCATCCCTTAAGTAAACAATCATATCATCAGCAAATAGGGATAGTTTGACTTCCTCTTTTCCAATTAGTACTCCTTTAATATCCTTTTCTTGCCTTATTGCTCTAGCAAGTGTTTCAAGCACTATATTGAAGAGGAGTGGTGATAGGGGGCAGCCTTGCCGAGTTCCTACCTTTAAAGGGAATGTTTCTGTCATTTCCCCATTTAGGATGATATTGGCTGTGGGTTTCCTGTATATGGCTTTGATTACATTGAGGAATGATCCCTCCAATCCAATTCCTTCTAGGACTTTAAGCATGAAGGGATGCTGGATTTTGTCAAAGGCTTTTTCAGCATCAATTGAGATGATGGTGTGGTTTTTGTCTTTGATTCCGTTTATGTGTTTGATGATGTTTATTGATTTTCGTATGTTGAACCATCCCTGCATCTCTGGTATGAATCCAACTTGGTCATGATGGATGATCTTCTTGATGTGGGTCTGTATGCGATTTGCCAGTATTCTGTTTAGAATTTTGGCATCTGTGTTCATGAGGGAGATGGGTCTATAATTCTCCTTTTTAGTTGGATCTTTGCCTGGTTTTGGTAATAGAGTGATGTTGGCTTCATAGAAGGAATTTGGGAGAATTCCCTCTGATTGTATACTTCTAAACAGTTTCAGAAATAATGGTTGTAGGTCTTTTTGAAATGTTTTATAGAATTCTGCTGTGAAACCGTCTGGGCCTGGGCTTTTTTTAGTTGGGAGGCTTCTTACTACATCCTCTATTTCTTCATATGTTATGGGTCTGTTTAAGCTGCTGGTCTCCTCTTGGCCAAGCTTTGGTGATTCCCAGGATTTCAGATATTCATCCATTTCTTCTAGATTTTCAAACTTGGTAGAATATAGGTTCTTGTAATATTCCCATATAATTTTCTTGATCTTTTCCTTGTCCGTTGTGATATTTCCCTTTTCATCACAGATTGTATTGATTTGGAGTTGTTCCTTCTTTCTTTTTGTTAACTGGGCTAGAGGTCTGTCTATCTTGTTTATTCTTTCAAAGAACCAACTTTTGGCTTCATTGATTTTTTGTATTGTTTTCTTTGTTTCTATTTCATTGATTTCTGCTCTGATTTTTGTTATTTCTTCCTGTCTGTTGCGTTTAGGGTTCATCTGTTGTTGCCTCTCAAGTGCTTTTAGCTGTAGTGTTAGATCATTCACTTGTGCTCTTTCTGTTTTTCTAATGTAGGCACCCAGGGCTATAAACTTCCCTCTTAGGACTGCTTTTAAGGTATCCCATAGGTTTTGTTGTGTTGTATTGTCATTGTCATTCAGTTCCAGGAATGTTTTTATTTCTTTCTTTATCTCTTCCTTGACCCATTCATTATTCAAGAGTGTGTTGTTTAGTCTCCATGTGTTCTTGTAGGCAGGAGGGCTTGTCCTGGTGTTGATGTTGAGCTTCATTGCACTGTGGTCTGACAGGATGCATGAAATTATTTCAATCTTTTTGTATTTGTAGAGGTTTCTTCTGTGTCCCAGTATGTGGTCGATTTTGGAGAATGTTCCGTGGGGTGCTGAGTAGAAAGTGTATTCTCTGGTATTAGGGTGGAATGTTCGGTAGAGGTCTATGAGGTCCATTTGGTGTATCATATCGTTCAGTTCAGATGTCTCTCTGTTTATTCTTTGTCCTGTTGACCTGTCCAAAGGGCTCAGTGGGGTATTGAAGTCCCCTACTATGAGTGTACTGGGGTTAGTGTGTGACTTGTGGTCCTGGAGAATTGTCTTTATAAAGTTTGGTGCACCAGAGTTTGGGGCATATATATTCATAATTGTGAAATCTTCTTGGTGAATTGTTCCTTTGATAAAAATGTAATGGCCTTCTTTGTCTCTTCTGATTTCTTTTACTTTGAAGTCTATTTTGTCTGATATTAAAATAGCAACACCTGCTTTCTTTTTGGTACCATTTGCTTGGAATATTTTTTCCATCCTTTCACTTTAAGGTGGTACCTGTCCTTGATGGTAAGATGTGTTTCTTGTAGACAGCATATCGATGGGTTATGTTTCCTAACCCAATCTCCCAGTCTATGTCTTTTGATTGGGGAATTTAGTCCATTAATATTTAAGGTTATGATTGATAGGTTTGTGTTGCTTCCTTTTGCCTTATTATCCATTTGTGGTTTGGGTTTAGGTTTCTATTTCTGCAGTTATGCATTTATTGATTTCTCTTTCTAGGTGCCTGGGGATAGTTGCTCCTTTCTTCTGTCCTTTGAATTACTTCAAGTGTTCTCTGAAGGTTTGTTTTTCCGGATATGTATTCTTTCATCTTGTTTATGTCATGGAAGGTTTTTCTCTCCTTCAACTATAATCGACATTTTTGCTGGGTATAGTAACCTGGGTTGGCATCTATTGTCCTTTAATGCTGGGAATGCTTTGCTCCACATTCTTCTTGCTTTCATAGTTTGCACTGAGAATTCAGTTGTAATTCTGATAGGTTTCCCCGTATAGGTCACTTGTTGTTTTGCTGTTGTGGCTTTAAGGATTTTGTCTTTGTTTTGGGTGTCTAGCATTTTAACTATGATGTGGTGTGGAGAGTTTCTTTTCTGATCTTGTCTGTTTGGAGTTCTATGTGCTTCTTGTATTTGTATTGGTTTGTCTTTTCTTAGTTTGGAGAAATTTTCATCTATTATTCTGTTGAAGATCTATCTGATCAATACCATTCTCTTGGGATTCTTCTCCTTCCTCTAGTCTTATGATGCAGAGGTTTAATCTTTTCATAGTATCCCACAGTTCCTGGTTGTTCCACTTTTGTGTATTTTTAAATTTTTCATCTTTCCTTGAGGTTTTTAGTTGTTTGTGTTATCCTCCAGGTCTGATATTCTTTGTTCTGCTTCCTCCATTCTGCTTCTGAGGCTTTTTCCATTCCTTTCCTCTTGATTGGATGAGTGTTTGATTTTCCTTTTTCATTTCTTTAGTATTTCCACTTACTTTTGGAACTTCTCAATCTCTTCCTGTAGCTCTTTACTTTGCTGGTTGGTTTCCTTATCTTTTTCAACATGGTATCTTTTCAGTGTTTCTAATTCCTTCCAGAGTTTGTCATTCTCCCTCTCTAGGTCCTTCTTGAGTTCTTCATTCTCTTTTCTTAATTCTTTGATTTGCTCTTTATACTCTTTTTCTTTAAGTATGTTCACAATTGTACTTCTAACATCTGTGTCCTGGGCCATCCCCAGGTGGATCCCACTGTAGGAATCTTCCTCAGGGTTGGTAGAGCTTGGTGTGGGATTATCCTGCACCTTTCCCATGTTGTCTCTTCTTTGTGTCCTTGGCATATGGGCTTCTCCTTGCTTGTATTCCAATGTGAATCCCAAATGCCTCTTCACTGTGTTGAAGGCTTGCTTTGCTTGCCTTCTTCAGATGCCTTCGTTGTTTGATTGATTTGTTTTTCTCCTTGACTCCTTGCCTTATGGAGTGTTGACTTCTCTAAGCTGCTTTCTATTGGAAGTCCAACTCACTCTTCCCTTTCTGTTCTGAAGGTTCTCTGAAGAATCCATTTGGACACTCCTTCCTTTGGTAATCCCAGTTGGTGGGAGCTGGGGGGGGGGTTGTTGCTCTTTAGCCTGCACTCCAGTACCTGAGCTTCAGATGGTCTTGGGAGATCCCAATCTCAACACTCACACAAACCCACCTTTAATACCAGCTGGGAGGATAACTCCACCCCCACAGCCACACCAGCCAATCAGGTCAAAGTTCAACAAAGACAACGAAATCCAATCAAACAATCTGCCTGGCTGAAGCACCCAGCTCTTAACTGTGCTTCAGGTGGTCTTAGGAGATCCCCCTACAGACAAATTTCCTGCCACCACCCATTGAAGAATTTTTTTTTCAACAGACAGGGATTATTACAGAGTTCCACAATTGGTCATACATAGAGATTGTTTGTGAATTGCCCAAGTCTAAGTGGTACATCTACTATGTAACCTCTATACCTAAGGAGCCATAGAACAAGAGATAAAGAGAGCACTAATGTATCTCTCAATTCTCATCAATGAAGCTCCCTCAAGCAACAGAGGGCCAGGAACACAGAAGGTCACAAATGGTCATAAGGTATAGCATAAGCATCTACAAAGTGTGGGTCCTTGGACAAGACTCCTATATTGAACTCTACCCACTTAGGGCTCAGAGACCATTGTGGAAGAGGGGGCAGAAAGAATGTAAGGGCCAGGGAGGAGGTCGATGACCTTATGGAATTTAGTCCTACAGGGTCCTGGGACCTGCTCATATAATCCTACAGTGTGCTGTCAGCACGCATAAGACCCATGGTAATGTAAGCAGACAAAAATCCATCCCAGCACAGAACTTGGAAATGGACAGCAGGCCCCAATCTTGGTTGAAGAATTATTGGCAGCTGATTACTGCTAGGTGGGGAAAAGCTGATTTTCTTAAAGGGAGTGACTCTAGCTAGGCTGATTAGAGTCCAGTTGAAGAATTTGCACTGTGGGACATCTGGGGACACTAACTTGACATGATAGGCCTTAACACAGATGATGGAGTATGTGAATTCCAGTGGAGGTGGGGGTGGCTGTGGAGGGTGCCAATGGGGAAGGGGGTATAAAGTTGATTAAGATTTTCTGTATGAAATACCAAAAATTCAATAAAAATTTACAAAAAGCAATGCCACTTATGACACATTCTCAGATTTTACAGAATATATTAACTATTTTACTGAAGGTTGACAGAAAGATAGATGAATAAGTGAATGGAGGAAGAAAAGAACAAACAAAAAGAAGGAAGGAAAATATTCTGTGCTTTCAAGATGGCAAGATAAACAGATTACAACACATGTGCCTGCCTTTGATGATCCTGAATGAGAAGCCTTACCTTGTACCTGATAACCTCTGAATGGAATTTGGGGATTATCTTTGATGTCTCCATTTCCCTCAACACCATGGATATGTTCTTAACTTTGGCTTTCCTCTGTGCTGATTCCTACCATAGAATCTCGTCTGTCACATTATTTCTGCCCTTTGAGACTGATCAGCTTCTAACTCTGGCCCAAAGATTCCTGATGTTTTCAGTACCAAGTGCTTTCTGAGCCTTCATCTCCTTAAACTTCCAGTGATCTAGGGGAAACCACAGAGAAGCTCTGTGTCTACTGGAGAAAGGAAGAAACAAAAGAATTTCTTCCCCCTCTGGAGGATTTAGAGATGAATTGACTCAAATGACCCTTCACCCCATTCTTTGAATTGGTGGTTCACATCTTCATTGATCAACTTGTGGGAATGCATTTCCTCAGAAGAGTTTTGGAACTCTGGATCACATTGTGTAGGAAGCAATAAGAAAAGAGGGAGAGAGGGAGAGGTAGAGGGAGAGAGACCAAATCATTCTGTTTCACTGGTTTCAGAGTGGTAGGATAATATTTAAATGTGTCAATTGCTGTGTTTTTAAACATTTTATTTCATTTTATTTTTATTTTACCTGTTAGGAGGGTTTTACCTGCATGTATGTAAATGTACAATATGTGCAATGCCTGCAGAGACCAGAAGAGGGCATCAGAATCCCTGGAACTTGAGTTAACAGCCCAGGTCCTTGGCTAGAGCAGCCGGTACTCTATCTAGACTACTGAGCCATCTCTGCAGGCCCCATTAGCCATTTTTGTGTCCTTTGGGCCTTCCCCGTTCAGTCAGTGGTTAACTTTGCTTTAGGGCTGCCACAGAAGAGAACTTCAAAGAGCAATGAAACAATGGCCTTTTGAAACTCATGACAGAAATAAATCTTGGAAATAGTGGTGAAAGAACCTGGACATTATGAATGCTAGAAACAGGCTGGGAAGGATGCCTGGTTTGTCCACTTACCTAGACCAGAGCACCACTCTTTGGCAGGAGGCAGCTGGTTGGACGGTTGGATGTTGGGCAGTGACTGAAGTTATACATGTCAGTGGAGGTCCTGGGAGAATGTGAACCCGTTCCTGGCTTCTCGGCCAAGTCCAGGAGGACGGTTTGCTTCTGTGTTATCTATCTTGGGTTTGGCATGTCTCAGGAAGGACAGTGGCAGACAACCCCACTGACTTTCAGACTCCTGTACCACAGCACGGAGGAGGTTCGAAAAGCATCACATTCCTTAGAGAGAGCTTTTCGCAATCTGAGAGAGGACCACAGATCAAGCTTGACAGCTTCATGATAGACATAGGTAACTGGCAGAAACTTTAGGCGGCATGAGTTTTTATAAGTTGTCTAATTTCCAAGTGAAGGGAGACATGCTTATATTAGAAGTATAAAAATTCCTCTAAGTTTATGGCCTAAATAAGTTGTATGGAAACAGTCATGCATATCTCTTATATTGTCAAGAGTGCCACCTAATTTATTGGCAGAATAGCTCCATATTTAGTGCAATTGCTACCAAAAATGCCCCAAGCCCAAGCCTTATTTGTCCTCTTCTTTCTGGAGGGCGTGGCCTCCACCAGAAGCTCCGGCAAAGCAGCAAGCTCCGCTCTTCCACATCAGCCACTTCCATCCTGCTCAGTGTACTGTCATCCCAGTTCCAGCCTGGAGCTGTACCTGACCCTTGAGATAAGTGTTGGAAGTGTGGGTGTGGAACTAGGCAGGCCATTGCTTTCAGAGTGTTAGTAGAAGATTCTGCTGAAAGAAGCAAATGTTTAATCACTAAATACTGTTTTTTTCCCAAGCTGTCTGTTCTTCCAGAGCTAATAATTGGGAACTCACTCAGCGCTCTCAGCATCAGCTCTGCAGAAGCACTTTTATGATTGGTTCCATTTGACTTCATGAGTTATCAGGAAGTTCCTGGACTAGGGGACATCTAGAAAATGCTTTATCTGTCTGTTTCTAGAACATGTAATACTTTCAATATCATTCATTCAGAACTCGTCCATTCCACTAACTGCTTGAAGATCTCAATTTTGCTTTCTTATATGGTCTCTCGGTCCTGGATTTTCCATACACTTAAAGTGATGGGCAGTGTAGCCATGGCCCCCTGTCCTACTGTAGTACGCATTCAGCGTTACGTTTGTGGCGGACTCAGACCTGACACCCTCCCTAACAATCACCAGATTCTAAAATCAGATTAAAATCCTCAGTGGATTCTCATTGCATTCTAACTCCTTAGCATGGAACTTGAGAGGTTTTCATTATAATGACCTTGATGACATCTCTTGCTTCACCTCTAGGCCTACCTTGTAGATATCCCAACTATGGAAAAATGCTTGTGAGTTTTCGAAGCAGGCCACAATGTTCTGCATCACTGTGCCTTTGTCCATAGAGGCATCCAGAATGCCTTTCCTTTTGAGAACTTGGTGAATACATAGTCATATTTCATTCAATACTGTCTGTCTTCTGAACTTGCAAGAAATCCCAACTCTATATGCCTCTCTCTAGAGCACCTTATTTAGCATTTTAGTGGAGTAGTTTAATCGTTTAATCGTGTGGTTGTCATAGATTATAAGGACTTTAATGACAAACAGGACGTTCTAGGTAGCTCTGAGTTTCTAATGTTTAGTATATAATAACCTTCAAGATGTATTTGCTGAGAAAGTGAAATGAACTTTCATTTCTTGAGTAAACTGCCAGTTTAGGGGCTGGAGAGATGGCCTAGTGATTAAGAGCACCGACTGCTCTTGCAGAGGACCCAGGTTCGATCCCCAGCACCCACATGGTGGCTGAGAACCATCTTTAACTCCAGTTCCAGGAGAATCTGATGCCCTCTTCTGACCTCCAAGGCATTGCACAACACGGGTGCACAAACCTACATGCACACAGTACATTCATACACATAAAAAAATAATAAAAATACAAATAATAAATAAAATATATTAAAAAAATAAACTGCCAGTTTAACAATAACCCAGGGAAGCTCTTTTCTAGTAAACTGAATGAGATTTTCTTAAAAGAAAATAGTCCCAGCTGAGGACTATAGGAACATGGTGATATCCAATCCAGACTTGAGTTTAGAGACATCACATCTTATCTATCTTCCTTCCTTCCTTCCTTCCTTCCTTCCTTCCTTCCTTCCTTCCTTCCTTCCTTCCTTCCTTCCTTCCTTCCTTCCTTCCTTCCTAACTTCCTTCCTTCCTTCCCTCCCTCCCTTCCTTCCTTCCTTCCTCCCCTGCCCTAAATCCCCTACCACCCCCCCCTCCCTCCTCCCATCCCTCCCGTCCCGTCCCTCCCTCCCTCCCTCCCTTCCAACTTCCTTGATTCTTTCTTTTGTAAGACAGGATCTTGTCATGTAGCCAAGCCAGCTCGGAAGGCACTCTGTAGCTCAGGCTAGCATTAAATTCAGAACCCTTCTCCCTTAGCCTCTCAAGTGCTGGGCTGATAAGTACGAACCCTGACACCCAGTTCACAAAAGTGTTTGCGTGTGGAGGTAGATGAGAGGGGTGCACATGTACATATGTGCATGTGCTCGCACAGCAAAGATGCCAATTTTGTCGGTTATGCTTCAGGAGCCTTTCACCTTGGGATTTTTTTTTTTAAATAAGACATGATCTGTCATTGGCCTGGGACTCATGGAGTAGGCTAGGCTTGCTGGCCCGGAAGCCCCAGTTCTGGGAATAGAAGTGTGCAGCACCATGCCCAGATCTCAGGTCCTTGTACTTTCTCAGCAAGCACTTTAGCACTTGAGCTATCTCCATAGCTACAAAGTTTTTTTTTAAGATTTATTATTCTTATTTGTGTGTGTGCGCTCATGCGTGTGTGTGTGTGTGTGTGTGTGTGTGTGTGTGTGTGTGTGTGTGTGCTGTATATGTGTGAATCCCTGTGTGTGGGTACCTATGTGTCAGTACCTGTGAAGGTCAGAAGAGGGCATCAGATCCTCTGGAATTATATTTAGTGTTTGTGAACCACCTGGCAGGGGTGCTGGGAAGTGAACTCATTCTCTGGAAGAACAGCAGTATTCATTTGTAGTTCCTGAAGAACTCAGCTATATGCATAATACATCTAAACCTTAGAATGCTGACTATGGAGCAAAGCATTACACTTAAGTATGCACTCCTCTGTCATTCCCCCAAATATTTGGATGTATGTGATTGTGACTTTCATATAATTTATTGCATTCTTTCAAATCATACTTGTAATTCCCACTTTGTAGTTTTGAAACTTGAAAGCTTTATCTTATTTTGCCATTGGAATATGGATCCTTTAAAGGAAGCAGCTGTAGCACTGTGAACTGTGCTTAGTTACCATAACAGAAAGTACTGAGGATGAATTATCTCACAGGACAAGCAGGGCCATTGTTAGGTGACCGACATGTTAGTGGATGGCCCCACACCCATACACCCATGTACATATGAACAGTACTAAATGAATTCAGTGGGACACACATACATGCACACACACATAGTCTTGATGAGGGGATACTAGGGGGGTTGGAGGGAGAAGTGGAGTGGAAATGTTACCAAGGTACATTGTAAATTTAAAAAATGATTAAAATATTTTTGAAAAACATGAAATACAGAGGCAGGCAGATTCTGGGGTTTGTTTTATGATTCCACCATATCAGTGCAATGCTTGTGGTCTTTTATGCATGCTTATTTCTTCATGGTTGCAAGAAGGATGCTATTTTCCCAGACATCAATATTAAGGTCTGGGAGGAAGAGGAGAGAGGAACAATAGACATTTCTATCCATTTTTAGTCTCTGTAAACTTTCTAGCAGACATCTGACTTATTGTGTGCGTGGCCAGTAACTTGGCTGTATGCTTGGCCACTCCTAGTTGTGACAAAGCCTATAAAATGAATATTTAACTCTTCTAGTTTTAACAAGGGAAGGTGCTAAGGTGCAAAGTGCTTAGACGTGGATATTTTCATGCAGGTGAGCCAGCAGCTGGCTGTGGAGTTTTTTTTTTCACTCATCTCCATCTCTTCCTAACAGAGCATCTTAAACTTCATAATTATTCCAAGCAGATGAATTCTTCAGTATAATCCAATGTAGAAATTTCTACTTTGGCCCTGAAGATGGTAGGTTTTGAGAGAAAGGAATAGAAGTCAAATTTTTATCAGATTTCAAATGTGGCTACCCCCAAAGAACCCCTTAACTTAGCTGCACTTAGTGTAGGACAATGTGAAGAAAGCTAAAGTAGAGATTTTTGTGACAAAGAGGGCTCTTTTGTGCAGAGCAGATACTCAGGCCAATAAGCAGCTAGAATAAAGATTTATTATGTTGGATCCACTTGTAGATATTTCGTAGCTGACTGTAATTGAACTTTTATTGTTTCATCAGAATGCAATACATCCACTCTCCCTTAAAATTTTTAATTGAAAGAACATGTTTAAAGTTTTAAATTCCTAGATCTATTTTGCTTTGATTTGCCACTATATAAAGCCAGACAGAGTCCATCTATAGTAGCACCTAATAGCTCTGCACCATCAATCAAAGTGTATTTCTCCATTTTATTTCCTGTCTCTGCTGTTAACTTGTCACTACCCCCCGCTTTTATTCTAACACGTGATATGTGATGAATTAAACTAGTTAGTTGGCCAGATAGATTATATGGGGCACATTAACACTTAGAGTTTTTGATGGAGCACCGAGTAAAACAAAAGCCATTCCTTACAGGAGACAATTAAGCCTGCTGCTTACTGGCTTCAGATTTCCTGGTTCTTACTTTCTCTGTGTGGGCAGATAATAGCCATGTAATCATTTTAGTGCAGGTGTATTTAATTAGTTCCTTTCTTAAGAGACTTCTGTTAAAGAATAATGGTCAGCCCTTGGTTGCCAGGATGCTGGCACCGGGCTTTTCTCTTACCTCCATCCAGCTCTATTTTGGTAGCATGTTGAGCAAACTCACTCCACAGGGCATTTGTTCCTAAGAGTTGGCGCTCTGGGCTCTGGATGGACATGTCAAGAGGTTTTCCTGATTTTCAGTGATTAATTGACCCAGGTTGCTGATATCTTATTCTCTGTTCATTAAAACTTTTATTTTTTCATTTGTTTCTTTTACTTTTATGTGTATGAGTATTTACCTGCCTGTATGTAAGTGTACCATGTACAAAATGCCTGCAGAGGCCAGAAGATGGTGTTTGATCCCCTGGGATTGAAGTTTTAGATAATTACCATATGGATTATGGAAACAGAACCCAGGTCTACTGCAAGGGCAGTCAGTGTTCTTAACTGTTGAGTCATCTTCCCAACCCCTTATTTTCTGTTCTTTCTTTTTAAATGTTTATTTATTTATTTATTTTTTATGTGTATGAATGTACTGTCTGCATGTAGGTTTGTGCACCCATGTCGTGCAATGCCGCGGAGGTCAGAAGAGGGTCTCGGAGTCCCCTGGAACTGGAGTTCTCCTGGAATTGGAGTTACAGACGGTTCTCTGTCACTATTTGGGTGCTGGGGATAGAACCCGGGTCCTCTGCAAGAACAGTCGGTGCTCTTAACCCCTAGGCCATTTCTCCAGTCCCTATTTTCTGTTCTTTAAAGGTGGACTCATCCCAGAATTTGCTTGGTGCCTTCTCATGACAGTGTTGCCATGCACCTTTGTGGACTGCAACAGCCAGGCACTACCCACATTCCCCATGGATCTGGGGTCCCACTTATTTCTGCTTCATCACTGAGAAAGGTGGCCTGTGGTTGGCCCCCAGAGGATCTTGCTTTCTGCTTAGGCTTTCATTCATATGTCCCTGGCTCTGTGCAATCTTTATTTTGGCAGCTGTGGGTTAATAAATCTCAGTGAAAAAGCCATAATCCTTGCCTCAGCACTTCTGTGGAAGGGTTAGAAAGCATCTTTTTCTGACTCTGGCTCTCTCTTGTCTGGTCACTGCCCCAGTTACCTTGGCCTAGGTCTGTGGTAATGTTTGGTATCTGGGCTCAGTCTTTATGTTTCCCTTTTGTCACTCTGAATTTCTGGGGCGGCTGGTATGGCTTCCTGTCTCACTTGGACCTAGAAAAGTAGTGGAGAAGGAATAGGGGAAAGGCTGGTCCTCTGTTTCTTGACTTCCCTGGCAGTGTGGGAGGATATTTGTTCAGGGGCAGGGCCTTTGAGCTGGTGCTGTAAATCTGCTGACACACTGTGGCAGGATGGCAATTGTCTCAGTGGAAATGAATGTTAGTGAACTCTTTGAGAAGCTTGTTCAACTATATCAGGAACAAGATGTGGACGGTATGGGCTGGGGAAGGACAAAGAAAAATCTCCTTTCTCTCTGTTTGCACTTTGAAAGCAAGATTTGCATCATATATTTGTAGCTATCCACAGAAAACAAGCACAGTGTCTGCCAGAGTCAATCATGAAGCAGCCCAGGACAAAACTGCTACTTCCCCTAACAGTGTCAAAGCAGGTGGACCAGTAACAGTGTCTTCTATGGGAATCAAAATAGGCCTCTTGACGAGATTTGTAAAACACCAGCTTCCCCAGGCCTGGTCCAACCTCTCACTATATCCATAACCAGAGAATTGAAATTCTAGAATCTCACATTATTGATCTTTTACCATGTGCCAGTGTTTTGCATACACTGTTACTAATCTCCCCAGTGTTGCATCCTGCCTGAGCCTGTCACTACATGCCAGGTGCTGGTTGATGTCATATACATCATTCCATCCTCACAGTAATGTATATTCCAGGTGCCTTTATCTCCTTGCAGCAGCAGGTCTACGCTGGTTAGTTTTTGTCAATTTGTCAGAAACTAGATTCATCTGGGAAGAAGAAACTTCAATAGAGCGATTTCTTCTATCAGACTTGCCTGTGGGCATGGCTGTGCGGTATTTCCTTGATTGATAATTTGTGTAAGAGGGTGGCATACTGGGCAGGTGGGCCTGTGCTGCATAAGAGTAGTAGCTGAACAAGCCAGGAGGAAGCGAGCCAGGAAGCAGCAGTGTTGCTCTTTGGTTCTGCATCAGCTCCTGGTTCTAGGTCCCTGCCCTGCTGGAGTTCGTGCCTTGGGTTCTCTCAGTGAGGGACTGTGATTGGGAACTGTAAGCCAAATAAACCCTTTCTTTCTTGAGTTCTTTTAGGTCAGAGTTTTATCACAGCAACAAGAAAACAAACTGGAAGAAGGTCCAAACAACTCTTTAAGAACAGAGACGACTGGTGAAATAATAGCAGCAGCAGCTAAGGCAGCTGAGCACTTACTATGTACCTGGCACTATTCACAGAGACAGAGTTTAACTGTATTTTAAATTTCACTGATAAAGCATTCTAGCAATGATATGACATTCATTATTCCAATTTTAAGTGTTAATAATAAGAAAATCAGTGATATTTTAAGAGATGGTACAGTTTAAACAGACAGATCTAAAAGAAAGGCAGAGTTCCTTTTCCATAGATGGAATTATTCTCATGTTTAGGTAAATATCTTAATGAGCCTTTTTGGTATTGAAAGCAAGGCATATAGACATTTCTAGAGTGGAAGTTTAAGTAAAGATGCACTAACTGCTTTTCGTTGTAAAAATAAGAGGTGTTCTTCACTGCCTTGAGTTGGCAGAAGGGCCTGGAAGAGAAGAGTTAGGAATGTGGTATGGAATTTGTTGACATGGTGGCAGGTTAAGACCCTTAAGGGGTTGAAGATTGACATATTCCCTGTGGAGAGAACAACAAATGAATTCCTTCTGATTCTAATGCCAAGTGTTTTGTTCATATATTGTTTTTGTAAACCTCAAAACTTCAATAAAATTTGTTATTCAGTCCTGGGAATCACCAAAGCTCAACCAAGAAGAGATCAATAGCTTAAACAGACCCATAATACATGAAGAAATTGAAGACGTAATAAGAAACCTCCCAACTAAAAAAAGCCCAGGCCCAGACGGTTTCATGGCAGAATTCTAGAAAACATTTCAAAAAGACCTACAACCATTATTACTGAAATTGTTTAGAAGGATACAAACAGAGGGAATTCTCCCAAATTCCTTCTATGAAGCCAGCATCACTTTATTACCAAAACCAGGCAAAGATACAACTAAAAAGGAAAATTATAGACCCATCTCCCTAATGAATACAGATGCCAAAATTCTAAACAGGATACTGGCAAATCGTATACAGACCCACATCAAGAAGATCATCCATCATGACCAAGTTGGATTCATACCAGAGATGCAGGAATGGTTCAACATACGAAAATCAATAAACATCATCAAACACATAAATGGAATGAAAGACAAAACCACACCATCATCTCAATTGATGATGAAAATGCCTTTGACAAAATCCAGCATCCATTCAGGCTTAAAGTCCTAGAGGGAATTGGATTGGAGGGATCATTCCTCAATGTAATCAAAGCCATATATAGGAATGTATATGGCTTTGATTACATTGAGGAATGATCCACACAATGAACCCACAGCCAATATCATCCTAAATGGGGAAATGACAGAAACATTCCCTTTAAAGGTAGGAACTCAGCAAGGCTGCCCCCTGTCACCACTCCTCTTCAATATAGTGCTTGAAACACTTGCTAGAGCAATAAGGCAAGAAAAGGAAATTAAAGGAGTACTAATTGGAAAAGAGGAAGTCAAGCTATCCCTATTTGCTGATGATATGATTGTTTACTTAAGGGATGCTAAAAACTCCACCAGAAAACTCCTAGAAACGATTAACAGCTTCAGCAAAGTGGCAGGATACAAAATTAACCTTAGAAAATCAATGGCCTTTCTTTACACCAAGAACAAGCAACTGGAGAAAGAATTCAAAGAGACCTTCCCACTCACAATAGCCTCAAAAACAATAAGATACCTAGGAACAAACCTAACCAAAGACACCAAAGACCTCTACAACAAAAATTTTAAACCCTTAAAGAAAGAAATTGAAGAAGACCTCAGAAGATGGAAAAACCTCCCATGCTCATGGATTGGGAAAATTAACATTGTAAAAATGTCCATTTTACCAAAACTCTTGTATAGATTTAATGCAATCCCAATCAAAATCCCCAAGAGTTTCTTCACAGGCTTGGAAACAAAAGTTCTTAAATTCATTTGGAGAAACAAAAGACCCCGAATAGCCAAATCAATCCTGAGTGAAAAGAGCTACACAGGAGGGATCTCTATACCAGATTTTAAACTATACTACAGGGCTATAGTCATAAAAACAGCCTGGTACTGGCACAAAAACAGACCTGTTGACCAATGGAACAAAACCGAAGATCCAAATCTGAGCACATACAATTTCAGCCATCTCATATTTGACAAGGGGGCCAAGAAACCACAATGGAGAAAAGACAGCATCTTCAGCAAGTGGTGTTGGCAAAACTGGATCACCACTTGTAGAAGAATGAAATTAAACCCCTACCTCTCACCCTGTACAAAAGTCAACTCCAGATGGATTAAAGACCTCAACGTGAAACCCCAAACTCTGAAGGTGATAGAAGAAAAAGTTGGCAGCAGACTACAAGACATAGGCGTAGGAAAAGACTTCCTAAATCAGACAGCAGCTGCACAAGAATTAAGGTCGACAATTGACAAATGGGACCTCATCAAACTCAAAAGCTTCTGTACATCAAAAGAAACAATCAAGGAAGTGAAGAGAAATCCCACAGAGTGGGAGGAAACCTTCACTGCAGATACATCTGACAAAGCATTGATTTCCAGAATATATAAACTACTCAAAAAACAAAGAAAAAAGAAAACAAATGACCCGCTCAATAGATGGAGCAAAGAACTGAACAGAGACTTCACAAGCGAGGAATTAGAGATGTCTGAGAAACACCTCAAGAACTGCTCAACATCACTAATCATTAAGGAAATGCAAATGAAAACCACTTTAAGATATCATCTTACTCCAATAAGACTGGCTAGGATCAAGAAAACAAATGATACCAAGTGCTGGAGAGGTTGTGGGGAAAGGGGAACACTCATCCACTGCTGGTGGGAATGTAAACTCGTACAGCCACTATGGAAAGCAGTGTGGAGAACCCTTGGAAGACTTGGAATGAACTTGCCACCCGACCCAGCCATACCACTCCTGGGCATGTACCCTCAAGACTCACCCCACCACAGAGATACATGCACGGCCATGTTTATTTCAGCTCTCTTCACAATAGCAAGGAGCTGGAACCAACCCAAATGCCCCTCAACTGATGAGTGGATAGAGAAAATGTGGTACATCTACACAATGGAGTTCTATGCAGCAGTAAAGAAAGACGACATCATGAGCTTTGCAGGAAAATGGCTGGAGCTAGAGGACATCATGCTGAGTGAAGTAACACAGTCCCAGAAAAACAAACGACGAATGGTATCCCTCATCTGTGGATGCTAGTGCCAATTACCTAGTTGTAAGTATTTCTTGTGCATGGCCCCTTGAGCTTTTGTCCAAGCAGTTGGGAGTGATACATATTGGAAACAACAACAACAACAACAACAACAACAACAACAGAAAGGACTGCATCAAAGAACTGACTGAAACAGTGAGCTTCTGCTCAAAACAGTCAACTTCCACATGGAGAATATTGAGAAAGACTGAGAAAGAGATGAAAAGCATGTTTGAGGGCTGGAGGGATGGCCTAGCGGTTAAGAGCACCGACCACTCTTGAAGAGGACCCGGGTTCGATCCCCAGCACCCACAAGGTGGCTGAGAACCATCTTAAACTCCAATTCCAGGAGAACTCCAGTTCCAGGGGAATCCAACACCCTCTTCTGACCTCCGCGGCATTGCATGACAGGGGTGCACACACTTGCATGCATACAGTACATTCATACACATACAGAAATAAATAAAAAATTAAAAAAAAAGCATATTTGGCAGAATGCATGAGCTCTGGTGGGGTGGGGGGATAGGGTGGGGGACACGGGTCTAGATTTGATAAAAAATATAAATATATAAAAAAATAAAAAATTTGTTATTCAGAGACTGCATAGGAGAAGTGAAGGGGAATCAGGTTTTTCAGGCAGTGGGCATCAATGAATATAATCAGATTCTTGAGCAAGAGCTAGGAGTGAGTCTAAGTTAGTGGCAGCAGATGAATGAGTTGAGTTTTGACTCATTTGGGAGCTAGTGTAAGAGTACCTCAAACTTCCTTTCCCAAATGTGTTCAAGAAAAGTGAAATCTGCAAGGGAGTAAAGGGAAGAGTTGGTGACTTGGGGGATGATTGCTTTCTAAATTTAAGGGTGTTTTTTCTGAAACAACAGAAAGCATTGGCTCAGATGGCACTCAACAGACATTAACTCACATGTCAGGTGTTCCAAAAGACATTTTTTTTGAGATAGGTAGACTGGGTTATTGACTTATGCACGTAATCAAGGATGAAAAGCCTTTTATTCTGTCTGCTAGCTTCAGGGTTGGGGCTAGCCTTTTGTGTGTGTGTGGGGTTAGCAAGATGAGTATGTATGTACATATGTATGTATGTATGTATGTATGTATGTATGTTTTCTTTCCCAGTGGTTGTTTTAGCAGTGACATTACTTTCTGTAGAACATCCCCAGTAGGCTTGTTCTCATTGAGCCACACTGGCCAGAGCACAGTTATTTCTAAATAAGGAACAAGGTGACCCCGACCGAGAGCTGGAGCTTGGTCAGCTTCGCCTGAGACACATGGCTGTGAATAGGTTATGTGAATACAGAGGGGGGTTGGGATGTTAAGCAGAAACCTCAAGCCATATACTATTTGTAATAGGGATAAAATAGCAGAAAAAGAAGTAGACATTCTTACTGAAAGTTTCTGGTGTATGTTTAGCCCTATAAATGAAGTTGTAGCTCTCTGGTCGTTTGTTAAATACTTTTATTGATGTTTTGTGTATTTCAGACATTTTTTGGTTTAGTTTAGACATATTCCCTTTTCCCTTCCCCCCACCCCACCCCAGATCATGCATTCTGCCATAACTGTCCTGCATCTTTCTCTCAGTCTTTTTTTATGTTTAGGAATTCACATTTTCCTCCTAATAAATAATTTTATATTACTCTAAAATATGGATACATACTCTCCACCCATATACAGTAATTACAGAGTCTGAAAATAAGTGGTGGGTAGATTCTAGAGCCCATTGAGAGATTTACATTATAACAACATAGTTGCTTTCAGATAAACAGAAATATAACAATAATGCTGTTCAGCTTGCCTTTCATCTGGGGGATTTGGTGTTAGCATCCACAAATGAGGGAAACCATTCACAGTTTGTTTTTCTGGGACTGTGTTGCCTCACTTAGCATAATGGCTTTGAGCTCTATCCATTTGCCTACAAAGTTCATGATGTCATCTTTCTTTACCGCTGAATTGTGTAGATGTAACATATTTTTGTCATCTAATCGTCTGTTGAGGGGCATTTGGGTTGGTTCCAGCTCTTCACTATTGTGAAGAGTGCTGCAATAAACATAGATGTGCATGTATCTTTGCAGTAGGATGAGTCTTTTGGGTATATATCCAAGAGTGGTATGACTAGGTCAGGTGGTAGGCTTATTTTGAGTCTTTTAAGGGTTCTCCACACTGCTTTCCACAATGGTTGTATAAGTTTACATTCCCACCAGCAGTGGATGAGTGTTCCTCTTTCCTCACAATCTCTCCAGCATTTGGTGTTTGCCTTCTTGATCTTAGCCAGTCTTATCAGAGTGAGATGATATCTGAGAGTGCTTTTAATTTGCATTTCCTTAATTATTCATGATGTTGAACACTTTTTAAGATGTTTTTCAGCTATCTGTACTTCCTCACTGGTGAAGTCTCTGTTCAGCTCTTTATTCCATCTTTTGAGTTGGTCATTTATTTTCTTCTTTGTTTTTTGAATAGTTTATATATTCTTGACATTAATGCTCTGTGAGATGTATCACCTGTGAAGATTTCCTCCCACTCTGTGGGTTTTCTCTTCACTTCCTTGATTGTTTCCTTCCCTGTACAGAAGCTTTTGAGTTTGATGAAGTCCCATTTGTCAACTGTTGACCTTATTTCCTGTGCAGCTGCTGTCTGACTTAGAAAGTCTTTTCCTACGCCTATGTCTTGTAGGTTGTTGCCAACTTTTTCTTCTATCACCCTCAGGGTTTCAGGTTTCATGTTGAGATCTTTGATCTACTTGGAGTTGACTTTTGTACAGAGTGAGAGGTAGGGGTTTAATTTTGTTCTTCTACAAATGGTGATCCTGTTTTGCCAGCACCATTTGCTGAAGATGCTATCTTTCCTCCACTGAGCATTGTTTGTCCCCATTTGTTCCATTCGTCAATGGGTCTGTTTTGTGCCAGTACCATACTGTCTTTATGACTATAGCCCTGTAATACAGTTTGAAGTCTGGTACGGCAATCCCCCCAGAATTACATTNTTTTTTTTTTTTTTTTAACAGGGTGAGAGGTATATAGCTTAACTTCTTTTCTGATCAGTACTCCTTTAATTTTGTTCTTCTACAAATGGTGATCCAATTTTGCCAGCACTATTTGCTGGAAATAAAACCCTCCATTGAGGTTTGTTTTTGCCACTGTGTCAAATATGAGGTTGCTGAAATTGTATGAGCTCAAGTTTGGATCTTCAATTTTGTTCCATTGGTCAACGGGTCTGTTTTAGTGCCAGTACCAGGCTGTCTTTATGACTATTGCCCTGTAATATACTTTGAAGTCTGGTAGAGCAATCCCCCTGTATTGCATTTTTCACTCAGGATTGCCTTAGGTATTTGGGGTCTTTTGCTTTTCCAAGTCTGTGAAGAAGCTCATAGGGATTTTGATTGGGATTGCATTGAATCTATATATCAATTTGGGTAAAATGGACATTTTTACTATGTTAATTTTCTCAATCCATGAGCATGGGATGTCTTTCCATCTTTTGATGTCATTTTCAATCTCCTTCTTCAGGGGTTTAAAATTTTTGTTGTAGAGGTCTTTGGTATCTTTGGTTACATTTGTTCCCAGGCATTTTATTATTTTTGAGGCTACTGTGAGTGGGAAGGTCTTCTTATATTCCTTCTCCACTTGTTTATTGTCGGCATAAAGAAAGGCTACTGATTTTTCTAGGTTAATTTTGTAGCCTGCCACTTTACTAAATCTCTTAATCATTTCTAGAAGTTTTCTGGTGAAGTTTTTAGCATCTCTTAGGTAAACTATCATATCATCTGCAAAAAGGGATAGCTTAACCTTTTCTTTTCTGATTAGTACTCCTTTAATTTCCTTTTCTTGTCTTATTGCCTTAGCAAGTGTTTCAAGCACTTGTTGAAGAGGAGTGACGATAAGGGGCAGCCTTGCTGGGTTCCTACCTTTAAGGGAAATGGTTCCAATTTTTCTCCATTTAGGATGATGTGGGTAGTAGGTTTGCTATATATGGCTTTGATCATGTTGAGGAATGTTCCCTTCAGTCTTATTCCCTCTAGGACTTTAAACATGAAGGGATGCTGGTTCTTGTCAAAGGCTTTTTCTGCATCAATTGAGATGATTGTGTGGTTTTTGTCTTTCAGTCCATTTATGTATTTTATGATATTTGTTGATTTCCATATATTGAACCATCCCTGGTATGAATCCAACTTGATCATGATGATCTTTCTGATGTGGGTCTGTATGTGATTTGCAAGTACTTTGTCGAGAATTTTTGCATCTATGTTCATTAGTGAGATGGGTCTATAGCTTTCTTTTTTGCTCATATCTTTGCCTGGTTTGGGCATTAGAGTGATGCTGACTTCATATAAGGAGATTGGGAGAATTCCCTCTGTTTGTATCCTTCTGAACAGTTTGAATAGCAATCGTTGTAGGACCTCTTTAAATATTTTATAGAATTCTGCCGTGAAACCATCTGGACCAGGGCTTTTTTTAAGTTTGGAAGTTTATAATTATATCTTCAATTATCTCAAATATTATGGGTCTTTTTAAACTGTCAGTCTCTTCTTGGTTAAGCTTTTTTGGTTCTTAGGATTTCATATATTCATCCATTTCTCTTAGGTTTTTCAAATTTAGTGGAGTATATGTTTTTGAAATATTCCTGTATGATTGTCTGGATCTTTTCTTTAGCTGTTGTGATGTTTCCCCTTTCATCACGAATACTATTGATTTGGAGTTGCTCTCTCTTTTTTGATTAACTGTGTTAGAGGTCTGTCTATTTTGTTTATTTTTTCAAAGAACCAGCTTTTGGATTCATTGATTTTATGTGTTGTTTTCTTTGTTTCTATTTCATTGATTTATTCTCTGATTTTTGTTATTTCTTCCTATTTGTTGGGTTTAGGGTTTATTTGTTGTTGTCTCTCAAGTGTTTTTAGCTGCTGTGTTAGATTGTTTATTTGTTCCTTTTCTGTTTTTTTTTTTTGTGTGGGCACTTAGGGCTATAAATTTCCCTCTCAAGACTGCCTTTAAAGTATCACACAGGTTTGTTGTGTTGTATTGTCTTTTTCATTCAGTTCCATGAATACATTTATTTCACTCTTTATTTCTTCCCTGACCCATTCATTATTCAGGATTGTGTGGTTTAATCTCTATGTGTTCTTGTAGCTAGTTGGGGCTTATTCTGGTTCATATTGAGCTTTCCATAATGGTTGCACTGTGGTCTGATAGAATGAATGGAATAATTTCTATCATTTTGTATTTGTTGAGATTTCTTTTGTGCCCCAGTATGTGGTCAATTTTGGAGAAAGTTCCATGAGGTGCTGAGTAGAAAGTATATTCTCTGGTGTTTGGGTGGAATATTCTGTAGATGCCTGTGAGGTCCATTTGGTGTATTGTTTTGTTCAGTTCTGATGTCTTTCTGTTTATTTTTTGTCCTGTCGATCTATCCAAGTGGCTCAGTGAGGTGTTGAAGTCCCCCACTATTAATGTGTTAGGATTAATCTGTCTTGAGGTCCTGCAGAGTAGTGTTTATAAAGTTAGGTGCACCAGAGTTTGGTGCATAGACATTTAGGATTGTGAAGTCTTCATGGTTCATTGTTCCTTTGACAAGGATGTAATTGCCCTCTTTGTCTCTTCGGATTAATTTTACTTTGAGATCTATTTTGTCTGATATTAGAATAATCACTCCAACTTGTTTCTTGGTACCATTTGCTTGGAATTTTTTTTCCATCCTTCTACTCTAAGGTGATGTCTGTCCTTGAGGGTGAGATGGGTTTCTTGTAGACAGCATATAGAAGGATTCAGTTTCCTAATCCATTCTCCCAGTCTATATCTTTTGATTTGGGAATTTAGACCATTAATATTTAAGTTCTTACTGTGAGATGTGTGTTGCTTCCTTTCACTGTATTTTTTGTTTGCATTCTTGGTCTAGGTTTGTATTTACTCATTGTGTGTTTGTTGCTTTCCCTCTTTAATTGCTTAGGGATAGTTGCTCCTTTCCTCTATTCTTTGGATTGCCTCAAGGATATTCTGAAGTGTTGGTTTCTTAGACATGTATCTTTCTTCTTGTTCATGTAGTGAAAGATTCTTCTTTCTCCTTCAAGTATAATTGACATTTTTGCTGGGTATAGTAGTCTGGGTTGGCATCTAAATTCCTTTAGTACTAGGAATACTTTGGTTCGCATTCTTCTAGCCTTTACAGTTTGGACTGGGAAGTCAGCTGTGATTCTGATGGATTTCCCCTTATATGTAACTTGTTTTTCTCTTGTGGCTTTCAGTATTTTTGTCTTTGTTTTGAGCATCTAGTGTTTTAACAATTATATGGCATGGGGAATTTCTTTTCTGGTCTTGTCTGTTTGGTGTTCTATGTGCTTCTTGTATTTGTATGGGTTTGTCTTTTTTCAGTTAGGGGAAATTTTTTTCTATTATCCTATTGAAGATCTGGTCAATAGTGTTGTCTTGGGATTCTGGTCCTTCCTCTATCCCTATGATATGGAAGTTTGGTCTTTTCATAGCGTCCCACATTTCCTCGTTGTTCCACTCTTGTGTTTTTTTTTTTTTTTAATTTTTCATAATCTTTACTTGAGCAGTCTAGTTGGTCCATGTTATCCTGCAGGTCTGATATTCATTTTTCTGCTTCTTCCATTCTGCTTCTGAGGCTTTTTCCCATCTTTTCCTGTTGATTGGATGAATGTTCAATGTCCTTTTTCATTTCATCTTGTGATTTCTTTAATGTTTCCACTTCCCTCTGGAGCCTGTCATTCTCATCTTGTAGCTCGTTGGTTTGTTGATCATTTTCTTTTTTCATTTCAGCCTGGGATCTTTTCAGCATTTCCACTTCCTTCTTGAGTTTGTCATTTTCTCCCTTTAGTTCTTTTCAATGTTTGTCATTATCTTCCTCTATGTCATTCTTGAGTTTTTTCATTCTCTTCCCTAAGTTCTCTGATTTCTTTGAATATGTCCACAATTGTTCTTCTAAAGTCTGTGTCTTGGTTTCCATCTAGGGAGATCTCATTGTAGGAATCTTCTGTAGGGCTGGTAGAGTTCAGTGTGGATGATGAACTTTTCCCTTTTTTTGTGTGTGTGTGTGTCTTTGGCATGTGGATTTGTTTTTTTTGGGGGAGGGGTTCTGGTGCCTCAACGTTGGCTTCACAGACTATAATCACTAATACTGTGCCTGCTAGATCCTCTGCACCACCACTCCCCCAGGCTCAGTGGAGCAGGAGGGGGGGTGTTTTTCTACCTTGGCCTGTGCTCCGGTACCTGTTGGCCAACTCATGCCATGTGCTGGGCATATGCTGGTGTTGTGCTGTGTGCTGTGTGTGTATCCAACTCCTCCCATGTCGCATGCTGGAACCAGAAGTTTGGATGGTCCTGGGTAATACCAAGCCTCCATGGGGCACAGGAGTGCCCCAAGCACCAAGGCAGGGAGGGCTCACCTGGTCTTTCTCTTGCTGATGTTCTGCAAGATGCAGGTGAAGTCCACTCACACCATGCGCTGGGCATACACTGGTATTGTGCTGTGTGCACACGTCTAACTCTGCCCATGTTGCATGCTGGAACCCAAAGGTTGGATGGTCCAGGGTAATACCAAGCCTCCACAGGGCACAGGGGTGCCCAAAGCACCAAGGCAGGTGGGGCTTACCTGGTCTTTCTCCTGTGATGTTGTGCAGGACACAGGTGAAGTCCGCTCACGCCACTTGCTGGGCAGACACTGGTGTTGTGACGTGTGCTTTGTGCTGTGTGCACGTCTAACTCCACCCACTGCTCTCTGGTCTTATAGAACTAAAAGACTAAGATAGGGAGTCTGTTCCTACCCAATAGAATACTATGTAACCAGTAAATTGATGAGAATTTGTCCTATATGTGAGTCTGATAAAATAGACAGAATTCAGTTTAATTGAAAAAAGCAAAGCATAGAGTAGTGCATATATGAAAAGGGAAACCACGTTTGTAGACATAAATCACAAACATAAGTATTGCTATGAAGTGTTTTGTCTATCTCTCTTTTGAATCACATGAATCACAAAACGGCACAATCTGTAGAAAATCAAAGAAAAAGGAAATAAAATAAATGAACTGTGTACCATGAAGGTAGCTTACACCAAGAAATCACTTCAACTCAAAATTATTTCAATCTGAAATTAAAATGACATTTAAAACTCAGTAATTTGATGCATAGGGTCTCTTTGTAGCCCCAGCTAGCCTACAACTCACTAAAGAGACCAGGTTGGCCTTCATCTACTTGCCTTTGCCTTCCAAGTGTTGTCTCACCACACCTGGGTGGATATATGTATCTTAAGGAGAAAAGGAGACTCATAAAGAAACACAGGTTTATATTTGATAATCTTGTAATATATATATATAAGATATATATCTATATCATTGCAAGAAAGAAAAAAAGTAAAAAAAAAATATATATATAAGAAACGTTAAATTGTTAATATTACTGGATTGGATTTTTTCAATGTAAGAGAAATTATTTCATGATATTCAAAGAAGTTAAATAAAAGTTTTTCATTCTAGGCAGTTGGGTGTAGCTGGTGCTGATGAGGAGTCTTGCTTGACTAAGGGACCTATATTTGCTTTATTGGTTAGTGGCCTTTGGTAACACTCTCTGGCATTCCAGAGACCATCCGATGCTTGCAAGTGAGTCCTCCATACATTTTCCAGTTTATATCAGGTCTGCAACACCAGGGCCTTATCGCCATCTCTTCTCTGCTCAGATATCCAGTTTGGAGGCAAGGAGCCTTTACCTTTTGTGGGGGCTTGGATCCCCTGGCCAACATCTCCTTGGTAGAATAATCCATTTTGATGTCGAGAGCTCCTGTTTAATATATTTTGCTTAAGTGTGTAGCTTAAAGAGACTTTACATTATATTTGGTTCTGAATAGAGAATAATCCTTTCACAGTTTCTATGTCATAGTCATAAAGAAGGCAGTTTTACCGATGTGTTACAAGGAATACCTCTATAATCAGCTGGCTCCAATCTACAGCTGGAGAACGACCTAATCATCTCTTATTTCTCTTATTCTATGGGGGGGGAGTTAAGAAAGTCTCTTGTATTAAAACCTTTGCAGCACCTAGAAGTAAGCTCATTAGGATTCATTAAAATCGTTGTTACTAGTAGGATCCAGAGTAGGGGCCTGATGTCTGCAGCAATCTGAGGCATTCTTCCCTTCAATGCCCAGAGGAGTCAATCCTTCTGCTAGCACTTTCTGGTACAACCTACTCACTGCAAAGTGCATTTTCTTTCTCAGCCATTTAAGTGGGTACTCTGGCCTGTTGGAACATACAAATCCTTTCCCCTAGTTAGTTTTTTTAAAAATAGTTTTTATAATTCTTTTTTAAATTAAAATTTTATTTATTTTCGTATGTGATGAATGTACTGTCTGCATGCAAGTTGTGCACCCCTGTCATTCAATGCTGCAGAGGTACGAAGAGGGTGTCGGATTCCCCTGGAACTGGAGTTTTCTGGAATTTGGAGTTTCAGACGGTTCTCAGCTGCCATGTGGATGCTGGGATTGAACCGCGGATCCTCTGTAAGGCCAGTCGGGCTCTAACCACTAGGCCATCTCTCCAGCCCCAAGTTAATTTTAAGATTTGGATTGCAAGGTTTTTTGACAAAAGTTTTCGTATCTATCTATATCCCCCTTTTTTAAAATACTGTGCAGTAGTGGCAGCCATATGTCTGTATATCCCAAATTTAATTGGCTATTAGCTCTCTCCTTGGAGGAATAACCCACCTGATGCCACAAGCTACATCCTCTAATGGTTAGGAGATGTTATAAACCACATGAAGACCCTGTCATACTTAACAGAAGAAAAATGTATTCATGATTAAACATACCATCCAAACATCTGTGTCTATACCAAAGTAATCTGCCAATAACAATTAGTACATGTTAATACCTATATATCTAATTGGGAGTGCTTCATTAGTAGGATCGAAAGGCTATATATTATACTGTTTAAATACTATATATCTAATTGCATGTTGCTTCATAGTGGATTGAAAGGTTTTGCTGGACAAGCTGGCAGCCCATGAAAAAAAAGCCAGAATGACTAGAGACCAAGACAACAACCCAGAGAAAGTAGACTGTTTTGCTTCTCATCCACCTGTGCCCCTTTTCTAAGCCTAGGAAAAATCTGTGGAAGAGGGGGGCAAGATAGAATGTAAAGGCTGCGATGGGGTGAATGGTGAAACTACAACACTATAGACTGGACACTCATTTGATCAACTTGATGAACATACAAGCCCCCCCTGCTTGATGGTGGGACCCATGAGCTATGTGTGGTTTGGGCACAACTGCTTGCAATTGGGTTTACATGAAGGATGCTTGTACTCACAAATTATCACTTTTGTTAAAAAAATGAAAACAAAACAAAAACAAACACGAAAAGATGCAGAAAAGTTATGGCAGAATGCAGATCTGGGATGGTAGGGGTGGGGGGGTAGGAAGGGAATGGGACGTGGAGGATGGAGGAAGGTATATCCTGAATGAATGGAAATGATATATGAATACAAAAAGCATCAATAAAAAAGTTGTCATTCTAAATTGATCAGAAATATTGGTATCATTTTCTTATGTGTAGTTTAATAAACAAACATTTCTCAGAGGTCTCTATTTTTGAAATGGGTCATTAAATTGGACTGGATTTGCTGTTGCACCTGCATGCGATGTAGCAGCCATAGTGGTGGCATAGTGCTATTTTACACCAGGCAAACAGGGCTAAAGGACTCCCATTAGGAGATCTACAAAAGTGGTCCTGGTAGGGATTTCATGGAAGGAGTTCCCCAGTGACTTTCAGAGCTACAATCAGTAACCCAAAAGAGGAAGACAAAGATGTGGAAGCTAAGTACAAGCACTAATAAGTGCTTTGGGCACCACACAGCAACAAGTCTCTCCTGACCCTGTGGGAATGCAATAATTACAGCAGGGTGGCTATCCACAGCCCTCAGAAAAGAGTCAAGAAAGTTTGGGGTTGGAAAGATCCTCAGTGGTTAAAAGATTTTGCATAGAGCCACCATTTGGTTCCCAGCACACACATGGTGGCTTACAATCTAGAACCCCCATTCCATTGTAGGGGACCTGGGACCTGATGCCATTTTCTGGCCTTCAAGGGCTTCTGTATGCATGTGATTCACATGAACTCATGCAGGGAAATACACATACTCACAAATAAGTAAACCTTTAAAACACACACATACATAGGCATACAGGCACACACACACACACACACACACACACACACACACACACACACCCACAGAAGGGGAACTGTGAGCCCTTAAGAGACTATCAGGACTGGTAAAAATCAACACAAAAATATAGCCTGGAGCAGGATAAGGGAGATGAAGACCAGTCTATCTGCCGAAGACACAACACTCAGGCCAAGGATCTCAATTTTTTAATCTCTTCAGCTCTCTTTCCCATTATAGCTATTCTTTTTTTTTTTTTTTTTAATTTTTTTTTATTACATTTTTATTTATTTATTGTATGTGTATGAATGTACTGTCTGCATGCAAGTCTGTGCACCCGTGTCGTGCAACGCCGCGGAGGTCAGAAGAGGGTCTCGGATTCCCCTGGAACTGGAGTTCTCCTGGAATTGGAGTTTTAGACGGTTCTCGGCCGCCATGTGGGTGCTGGGGATCGAACCCGGGTCCTCTGTAAGAGCGGTCGGCGCTCTTAACTGCTAGGCCATCTCTCCAGCCCCTATAGCTATTCTTTATCTATCAGTGGTTCCATTATCTCAGCTCCCCACCAAGCTCCCCTCCTTCCCTGTGGCTATTTCTTATCTATATAGTAAAGTAGAGCTGTGCATCAGGTCAACACTGTCCTCTGCTATTTGTACCTTTTACTGTTTTACTTTTTCTCTTTATCTTTCCCCCCTCTCTTTTTTCCTTTCTCTTTTCCCATGCCCCTTTCTCTTACTCTTACATCTCCAAAAGTCCATTTGTGATATCTGGTTATATATCTTTATCTCCTAGTTTCAGTCTACAATTAAGCAAAACTCCCACATATCCACCCCATTTTGTCCACTTGTCTTAATTATTTACACTCCTATGCACATCCCTCTCCTCTATCTCCCATCCAACAACCTTATCACTCATCTTTGTGAGAGATTCTTCTTTTCCTTTCCACCTGTTCCAGAGAAACTTTCCTTCTAGGGTGGGACACTCACAGAGCAGCTACACATGCCTTCTCTGCCACTTTCAGGTCCCCCCAGTACTTAAGGCATTACAAGTACAGAGTTCTCCAGTCTTAGTTAATACTAGAGGATTATAATGGACTTGCGTATGGCAAAGAAATGCACACTCACTTATGCCACACATGCAGCTGGGTCTCCAGTCCAACATGGCCACCCAGAGTCCCTTAGCCACTCCTGTGCCCTCTGCTCCCCATGCTGGTTAAAATGCAGAAGTGGCGGGGGCCTTTACACAGCTCCACCCCTCTCAAAGTTCCAGAATTCCATAGTTCTGTGCACTTCGCATGATGATTTTCAGAACCACAGGAATACTTGCTGCACCAGGAACATAGCTCCTCCCGCTCAGCTGCTCTGGGTTTGTGAGCTCATTTCAAAGAAGAAATCCTCCTATACCACTCATACTGAAACGTTAGTATACCCAATACCATTAGGGTTGCCCCACTCCTTAAACTAGATGGTATTTAACTAATGTCTCTTTTATAGTCCCCTGCTACTTTATTATCAGAGTGGATTAACTGCTGGATAGTGACTGTTGCTGCAGGTAACCAAACCACAGAAGCAGATTGGAGACAGAAACAAGTGCATAGAACACTAGTCTGACAGATGAAAAAATCACTACTGCCAACCCAGAATGCTTTACCCAGCAAAAAGGCCTATTGTAGTTGAAGGAGAAAGAAAAATCTCTATAAAAAAATCTTTCACGACATAAATAAGTTGAAAGAATTCGTGTCCAGAAAAATCAACCCTCCAGAGAATACTTGAAACAATACAAAGAATAGAAAAAAGGAACGACTATTCCCAAGTAGCCATAGAAAGTAATTAATGAAGGTATAACTGTGGAAATACAAACTTAGACTGAGAATGAAGAAACTAAAATGATGGGAAGCAATATACATCTCTCAAGAATAACTTTAAAAATTAATAGACTGAAGTCTCCAATTAAGAGACAAAGACTGATAGAATGGATTAAGAAACAAACTCCTGGGCTGGAGAGATGGCCTAGCTGTTAAGAGCGCTGACTGTTCTTGCAGAGAACCTGGGTTTGATCCCCAGCACCCACACGGTGACTTCGAACCATCTTTAACTCCAGTTCCAGGGGAATCCGACACCCTCTTCTGACCTCCTTGGCATTGCACAAACCTACATGCAGACAGTATATTCATACACATAAAAAAAAAATAAAGAAAAAAGAAAAAAATTCCAACTTTTGTTGTCTCCAAGAAACCCATCTGACCTTCAAAGACAGGCACTATCTTAAGGTGAAAGGGTGGAAAAAAATATTCCAAACGAATGGTACTAAGAAGCAAGCAGGAGTTGGCATTCTAATATCAGACAAATAGACTTCAAACTAAAACTAATCAGAAGAGATGAAGAGGGTTACTTCATTCTTATCAAAGAAACAATTAACCAAGAAGATATCACAATCGTGAATATATATGCACCAAACTCAGGTGCACTGAACTTCATAAACTCAATTCTGCAATACTTTAAGATGTAGATTAGTCCCAGCACACTAGTAGTAGAGGACTTCAAGACCTCACTGTGCCCATTAGACAGGTCAACCAAACAAAGAGACATCTGAACTGAGCAATAAAATACAATAAATATACCTAACAGACATCTACCAAATATTCCACTCAAGCATCAAAGAATATACTTTCTACTCAGCACCCCATGGAACTTTCTCTAAAATTGACCACATACTGGGACACAGAACAAACTTCAAAAAATTCAAAAATAAATGAAATAATTACATGACTTATACTAGACCACAATGCAATAAAGCTTAATATCAACACCAGAAGAAGCCTGAGTAGCCATACGAACTCATGGAAGTTAAACAACACACTGCTGAATAATGAATGGGTCTAAGGAGAAATTAAGAAAGTAGTAAGAGTATTCATGGAATTAAACACAAAGGATAATACAACACAGCAAAACCTCTGGGACACTTTAAAAGCAGCCCTAAGACAGAAATTTATAGCTCTAAAAAAACACACCAAAAAACAAACAAAAAAACCCCCAAAACCCAGCAAATACACAAACAACCTAACATTGCAACTCAAAACACTTGAGAGAAAACAACAAATGAATCCCAAACCCAACATACAAGAAGAAATAACCAAAATCAGAGCAGAGATTAATGAAGTAGAAACAAAGAAAACAATACAATCATTGAGGCCAAGAGCTGGTTCTTTGAAAGGATAAACAAGATAAACAGACTGTTAGCCCATTTAACTAAAAGAAAGAAAGAGCAACTCCAGATCAACAAAATCAGAGATGAAAGGGTAAACATCACAACAGATAACAAAATGATCTAGAACATTATATGGGAATACTTTAAAAACCTATACTCTACTAAATTTGAAAACCTAAGAGAAATAGATGAATATCCAAAATTGCAGGAATCACCAAAGCTTTACCAAGAAGAGATCAACAGGTTAAACAGACCCATAACATATAAGGGAATTGAAACAGTAATATAAAACCTCCCAACTAAAAATGGCCCAGGCCTAAATGTATTTACAAAAGAATTCTACCAGACATTTAAAGAAGACCTACAACTAATATTACTCAAGTTATTCAAAAGGATAGAAACAGAGGGAAACTCCCATATTCCTTTTATGAAGCCAGCATCACTCTAATACCAAAACCAGGCAAAGATACAACCAAAAAAGAAAAGTATGGACACATATACTTAATGAATATATACACAAAAATTCTCAACAAAATACTTATAAACTGCATACAAGCACATATCAAAAAGGTCATCAACCATGAACAATTTGGATTTATTCCAGAGATGCAGGGATGATTCAACATACATAAATCAATGAATATTATAAATCTTATAAATAGACTCAACGACAAAAACTCCATGGTCATCTGAATCAATACAGAAAAGGCCTTTGATAAAATTAAACACAAGTTCATGCTCTAAGTACTAGAGGGAGTTGGAGAGGAGGGAACATACCTTGACATAATTAAAGCTATATACAACAAACTCACAGCCAACATTGTTCTAAATGGAGAAAAACAAGAAGCATTTCCTTTAAAGTCAGGAACCCAGAAAGGCTGTCCACTATCTCCACTCCTGACCAATACAGTGCTTGAAATGCTTGCTAGAGCAATAAGACAAGAGAAAGAGGAGTACTAATTGGAAAAGAAGAGATCAAACTATCCCTTTTTGCAAATGGCATGATATTATACCTACGGGATGCCAAAACTTCTACCAGAAAACTCCTAGAACTGATGAACAGTTTCAGTTAAGTGGCAGGTTACAAAATTAATCCACAAAATCAGTAGCCCTTCTATATGCCAATAAGGAGAAGGAGTTCATGGAAACCATCCCATTCACAATAGTCTCAAAAGAAAAAAAATCTCAGAACCAACATGACCAAAGACATTAAAGATCTCTACAATAAAAATTAAATCTTTGAAGGAGATTGAAGAAGATGTTAGAATATGGAAGGACCTCCCATGCTCATGGATTAGAAGAATTAATATAATGAAAATGACCATCCTACCCAAAGTAACGTATAGATTCAATGAAATCCCAATCTGGCTTTCTTCACAGAATTAGAAAAAAATCCAAAAATTCATACAGACAAACAAAATACCCTGGATATCTACCCTAACCCTGAGCAAAAAGAGTAAAGCAGGGGGGGGGGGATTTCTATATAAGATTTCAAACTATATTACAGAGCCATAGTCATAAAAACAGCATGGTATGGTAACAAAAAATATACCTGTAGATCAATGGAACAAAATTGAAGACCCAAACTTGATTACATGCAATTTCAACCACCTGATATTTGACAAAGGAGCCAAAAACACTCAATGAAGGAAAAGTAGCATCTTCAGCAATTAGTGCTGGCATAACTGGATTACCACTCATAGAAGAATAAAACTAAACCCCTACCTTTCATCTTGTACAAAAGTCAACTCTAAATGGATAAAGGACCTCCGTGTGAAACCTAAAACTCTGGAAATGTTAGAAGCAAATATTGGCAGTAACCTACAAGATATAAGTGTAGGGAAAGACTTTCTAAATCAGACAGTAGCTCTGCAGGAAGTAAGGTCAACAATCAACAAATGGGACCCCATTAAACTAAAAAGCTTCTGTACAGCAAAAGAAACAATCAAAAAAGTGAAGAGAAAACCTACAGAATGGGAGGAAATCTTCACCAGTGACACATCTGACAGAGGTTTAACATCCAGAGTATATAAATTACTTAAAAATCAAAGGACCAAGAAAACAAATGACCCAATTAAAAGATGGCCTAAAGATCTGAACAGAGACTTCTCAGGAGAAGTAAAGATGGCTAAGAAACAACTTAAGAAGTGTTTAATATTGTTAGTAATTAAGGAAGTGCAAATTAAAACCACTTTCAGCACCAGCTACACCTCACCTGCCTGGAAATACTGTGCAGCAGAGGCAGCCGTATGCCTGTATATCCCAAATCTAATTGGCTATTAGCTCTCTCCTTGGAGGAATAAACCACGGCTGATGCCACAAGCTTACATCCTCTAATGGTTAGGAGATGTTATAAGCCACAGTAAGACCCTGTCATATTTAACAGAAAAAAATGTAATTCATGGATTAACATACCATCCAAACATCTGTGTCTATACCAAAGTAACCTACCATAACAATTAATACTGTTTAAATATCTATATATATACCACATAGGATCGAAAGGTCATTCCTGGACAAACTGTCAGCCCATGAAAGGAAACAGCCAGAATTGACCAGAGTCCAAGATTTCATTTTACCCTGGTAAGACTGGCTATTGTCAAGAAAACAAATGAATACCAAATGCTTGAGAGGTTGTTGGGAGAGGGGAACACTTATTAACTGCTCTTGGGCTCGCAAACTCATGCAACTCCTATGGAAAACAGTTTGGAGAACTCATAAAGACTAAATATGGACTGACCATTTGATCCAGTCATTCCACTCCTGGGTGTAGACCCAAATGATTCATCCTATAGCAGAGATACATGGACAACCATGTTTCTTTCAGCTCTTTCACAATAGTGAATAGTTGGAAACAACCCATGTCCCTCAACTCATGAGTGATACATTTACACAATGGAATTCTATGCAGTAGTAAAGAAAGACGACATTATGGATTTTGCAGGTAAGTGGATAGAACTAGAAGCTGTTATGCTAAGTGAAGTAGTAGAGTCTTAGAAAAACAAATGACATATGGTATCCTTCATTTATGTAGCACCAAATCCTTATATGTAAGTCAAGGTGGGTAATTTGTTAATAAAAATAATACCATGTTGATTGATATTGGTATAGAAATAGCCTTAAGTTTATGCCTCTGTTTTCCTAAGTTCTAAGATTTGTGAGAAAGAATGAATTTCTTCCTTAAAATACATTAAAACATACACCAACTTTCTATGTACTTTAGGAATGTAAAGTTCTATCTATCTATCTATCTATCTATCTATCTATCTATCTATCTATCTATATCATTTTTTAGCTGCATGCAACATTACTGTTAAAATGTGAAACTCTAGCTGTGTTTTTGAAGTCATCTATAGTTTATATTCAGACCTTGTAATTTTGGTGTATGTCTAGACTGTATATATGCATATTTTGGAGTAACATAAAATTAAAGGGGAAAAGAGACTTGTTCAAAGACCAGACAAAACAGTAAACTTTGGCATCAAAAAAGTTTAAAAAGACTGAGAAAAAGATAGAAGACAGGACTTAACATGTATGGCAGAATGCATGAATTCTTGGGAAGCATGGGTGTGGAAAATGATCTAATTTGATTAAGAAATATATGAAATGCACAAAAGCTCAATAAAATATTAAAAATAGACAAACATTCTTTCATTAATAGCTATTTAATTTTTTGTACTTCACACTTAAAATATATTATAAATTAAAAAATTCGCTATTATTCAAGCTGGTATTTCCTGAACACTGCAAATATGTCCACTGAAAGCAGCAGCAGTGTATCAGTTACTTTTCTGATGCTATGACAAAATATCATAACTAGCTATACAGACTAAGAAAGATAAAGGACAAAAAGTTTATTTTGGCTTAGCTTATACTTCCAGAGGGTTAGTGTCCATAGTGGTGGGGAGGCAGCAGGAAGTAGGAACTGGAAACTGGCTGATCACATTTTTAACCACATACTGGAAGGAGAGAGAGAGAGAGAGAGAGAGAGAGAGAGAGAGAGAGAGAGAGAGAGAGAGAACTACAAGTAGGGCAAAACTACAAAGTCTCAAAGTCTGCTCCTGGTGGCATATTACTCCAGCAAGACTATGCTTTCTAAAGTTCCACAACCTCCTCAAATAGTGCCAGTAACTGATGACTAAGTATTCAGATACATGAATTTATGGGGGACATTTCTCATTTAAACCACCACATTCTATTCCTTGGCCCCCATAAGCTAATAGCCTTCTCATGATGAAAAATATATTTAGTCCAACTTCAAAAGAGCACAGAATATGCATTCTGATTCCAAAAGGGAGGAATGGAGGCCATAGTGAGGAAATAATGAGTGGTTCCACCCCTTCCAGCATTGCTGCATTCAGCATAGATCACTCCTTCTCTTGGCCCTACTTATTCTGAGCAGTCCTCCTTGGCATATGTTTCATGGCTCTAGCATCTCTAACATATTGTGATTTCCACCATCTTGGGGTTTCCACCACAACTCAGGCTTCACTTTCACAGATTCATTCAATGGGCTTTCAGAGCCTCCTGACCTCTCAGGGCTTTCTTGCAGTGACTCAAGCATTGCCACACATTGTCTGGCCTTAGAGTCTCCCTGAAACTGGAGGAAGGTCCCCAACACTGACTTTTGCATTTTTCATGCTTCCAAAGTCAGTGCCACATGGTTGACAGTGCCACATTCGATCCCCAGGTTGGGATGGACATCCATCCCTTTCAACCACCGTAGCAGCAGATTTTGTATGTTGAAACAGTTGCTTTCTAGGAGTAAACAATCCTTTATGCTTTCCTTTTCCACAAATTGGGAGTTTAGCTGGATTAACTCTTGCCTTGAAGGCAACTTTGCCATTGTTCCTTCCAGGCTTCTTCTTAATGATGTCAATCTCCATAACAATTACAGCCTCTCTTTTAGCACATGCTCTGACTGTACTGTTAAGTGTCCTAGATCACTTTCTCTCTCCAAACTGTACATTTTTCTGCCCCACTTGATCTTTTTCATTGTATGCTTGCATCAGACTTATCAGTAATAACATTCCATAACCTCAGTGTATGCTGTCTTGAAATTTTCTTCACCAAAGAGTCCATTACTTTTAATTCAGCCTCACTGAAATTCTCATGACATTGGCATAAAACACCTAGAATTTTTTTTTTTTCGCAAATCTCACAGGAATGGTCTCTAACCCAGTTGCTAATACAGAATTTGCTACCTTCTGAAACTTCATGACCCAGGCCTTCACCATACATATTACTTTCAGCGCTACTGTCTTCCAAACTCTTACTAGAACAGCCCACTAGGCTATCCTTATAACAACCACTTCAAGAAAGCCCTGAGTGGTCAGGAGGCTCTGAGAACCCATTCTGTAAAGCAGTGGAAGTGAAGCTTGGGTTTTGATGGAAACTACAAGATGTTAGAGATACCAGAGCCATGAGACTTCTGCCAGGGAGAGCACATAGAGATAGTGGAACCATCCTAGAAGGAAGTGAAGCTTGGGTTTTGATGGAAACTACAAGATGTTAGAGATACCAGAGCCATGAGACTTCTGCCAGGGAGAGCACATAGAGATAGTGGAACCATCCTAGAAAGAGAAGGATGTTGCTGGCAGCAAAACTGGAAAGGGAACCACTTAGATTTCCAATGTCATCCTCATTCCTCCCCCTAAAACCCCAATGCGGTCAGGTTCTTCACAGCAATAGCAGCTTCTATAACAATTTGCTTTTCTGTTGCTAAGATAAAATAGCAAAAGCAGTATTTATTTATCTTTATGTACATATTTTTATTTTATGTGTATCAATGTTTTGCCTACATATATGTAAGTGCACCCATGCATCCTGTGCTCACTGAGGCCAGAAGACGGCATCCCTCGGAATTGGAGTTAAGGACAGTTTTTAGCTGCCATATGGGTGTGGGGAACTGAACCTTTGCAAGACTATCCAGTGCTTTTAACCTCTGAGCCATCTCTCTAGCCCCAAATAACTACTTTTAGAAAAAAGAGTTATTTTGGTATACAGTTCTAGAGGATTAGGTTCCAGGGAGAGCATGTCAGCAGCAGGCAGGAGCAGGAAGCTGGGTGATCATATTTCCATCAACATTCAGAAACAGGGAGGGAGGGAGAGCGGGAGGGAGGGAGGGAGGGAGGGAGGGAGAAAGAGAGGGAGGGAGGGAGGGAGGGAGAGAGAGAGAGAGAACAAACTTGCGCCCACCCCCACCCCCGTCAGTGGCATAGTCCTTCAAGTAAGGTTATATTTGTAAAGGTTCTATAACCTCCCTATACAATGCCACCAACTGGCCACTTGAATTAAAAGAACAGCAATGAGGAGTATATCAATATTTTGTATTACAAATAAATAAAGGAAATGTGAAACAAGTTTGGGAAAGAAATAGTTAAGGTTTGGACTTATGAAAGGTGACACAATGAGAAAATCAAAAAGAAAATGACTGCAAATGGATTAAAGTGTTTATGATGTATTCATGAATTTATAATGATCTTTGTCTTGGGTAGAAAAATCATAATTTATCCTGAAAATAAATTAATAACAACAAATAATCCCATGTTTGACTTGCTCTGAGGCACAATTCCCACAAGAAAAACAACTAGGTATTTGACCAAAATTTTCTTTATAGGAAAATTCCAGTTGATAAATTAAGAGAAAATGACAGATTTAGTACATCCACATTCAACACTTAATGAGATAATGGATCTAAGCAATTAACTCCAATGCCTGATAACACTGTTAGTTTGAAAAGCTGATACTCAGGAACATCATAATGGATGGTCAGGCTGGCAACATTTAAACTCCTTGATCAATATTAACACCAGCTTTGCTGGATAGCTTTAGTGTCAACTTGACACACCTAGGTTGAGGGAGCCTCAATTGGGGAATTGGCTCCATTGGATTGGCCTGTGGCCACATCTGTGGAGTATTGTCTTGATGGCCAAGCAGTGTGGAAGGCCCCAGCCCACAATGAGTGGTGCCGCCCTGGGCAGGTGGTTGTGTATGGTATAAGAAGGCAGGCTGGGCATGAGCCAGAGAAGCGAGCAAGCCAGTGAACAGCATTCCTCCATGGCCTGTGCTTCAGCTCCTGCCTCCAGGTTCCTGCCCTGAGTTCCTGCCTTGGGCTCCTTAAGTGATGAACTGTGGTCCAGGAGATGTAAGCTGAATAAACCCTTTCCTCCCCAAGTTGGTGTCAGAGTGTTTTGTCACAGCAATGGAAGACAAACCAGGACACCAGCCATCATGTACCTCCCAAGACACTGAAAAAGGAAGGATACAACACCCCTTAAGAAGCTTCATCAAAAAATTAGATCTAAATATAATTGAGCATTCTAGTTTATAGGAAATATGAGGCATAGAAGCAACACATATTTTGGGGGAATTATTGAAAAACATATAAAGGGCAGGAGAAATCTTAACAGTAAAACTTGATTATATTGAGGAATTCCTGATAGCTATTCAAATATGTTAATTATGTTTATTTTAAAGGCACTAATGTTTCAGCTACATAATGAGATACATAAGAAATAATACAAACTCTGGTATTTAGTTCAAAATAATGCAGTATGAGAGTAAAGAGTAAGACTAAAGACTGAAAAGTATGACTGTATATAGTAATTATTAAAGCTAGGTGATGTGTTACAGAACTCTGGAATTTTCTTTGATATGTGTTTAATTCTTTTTTTTCACATAAATTTATTTATTTATTTATTTTTAACAAATCTAGACCCATGTTCCCGCCCATTCCCCCACCCCGCCAGAGCTCATGCATTCTGCCAAACATGGTTTTCATCTCTTAGTCTTTCTCAATATTCTCCATGCAGGCAACAACATCAGCATGAGTTCCAGCCCAGTTCAGGCTTACAGAGTGAGTCCCAGGACAGCCTGCACTGCATTGCAAGACCCTATCTTAAAACTCAAATACACGAAACCAAAATTGGCTTCACAAAACAATCATTTTCCACTGTCAATGTATTTCTCAAATACTGACATGAGATGCTTTTCAGTTCAATCTTCAGAGAATGCTGAGGATTCACAGTGGCTCCCAGGTGTGACCGTCACGACACCTTCAGTTCTCCCACACCATCTTCCATGTGATTGCTGCCTCAGAACTTACCCATGTTTTCTTTTGTCTTGAAAATTTGAAGGACAGAACAGACCTGGTATTCTTTAACATTCGACTGGCCTTTCCTTGTTGGTCCAGTAGAAGGTGTACCCAATGCTGGGAATTGCTTTTCAAAAGCCTGGAAGTTGGAGCAAAGAGATGGCTCAGTGGGTAAGGGCACTTCTCGCCGAGGACTTGGGCTCTGTTTCAGCACCCACATCAGGTGGTCCACAAACACCTGTAACTCCAGTTCCAGTAGATTTGATGCCCTCTTCTGGGCTCTGAGTGCACCTATGCTCATGTGGTGCACATAAACTCACACAGGCACACACATACACATAAATAGAAACAAAATAATTTTTATGTTTTACTTTTTATTTTTGTTTTTATTTTTTTAATTAATTAATTAATTTTTTAAGGGATTCTACAATACAATGACATGGTTGTTTGCAGATAGCATTGATGTCACTCATTATGTCATACAATCAGGTAATTGGTGCATTTTGCAAGTATCTATGTCCAAATTTTGAATAACCCAAGGTTCCCATAGACCAGTTGGAGAAGCTTGTATTCACAGACATGTTGATCAATCAGGAGTACAGACTATATTCCTGTAGTCTCATGATTCACCCCTATCTCTCCACAGCCCTTACAATCTACCACGCCTCCTCTTCTGCAGTTTGTTCCCTGGGCTTTGGGAACAAGTGGGTGAGAAGAAAACAGTCTAATTTCTTTGGAGTTGTCATTTTGGACTCCAGTCTCTTCAGGTTGTTTCCCTTCATGGATTGACAGCTTTCCCAGTGATACCCCTTTTAGTCATATTAACAAAGCACAAACTATTTGATGTACAGGCATTTAAGCAGTACCACTTATTATATCAAGCTAAGCTGTGAGCATAGACACAAATGCTTGGATGGCATGCTAATCCGCAAACTGTGGTTTCTCTATAAAGGGTGACAAGTTCTTACTGTGGCTCACAACATCGCCCAACCACGAGAGGACACAAGCTTGTGGCATCTGCTGGAGAGATGGCCTAGTGGTAAGAGCGCCAACTGCTCTTGCAGAGGACTCGGGTTCGATCCCCAGCACCCACATGGCGGCTGAGAACGGTCTGTAACTCCAATTCCAGGAGAACTCCAGTTCCAGGGGAATCCAACACCCTCTTCTGACCTCCGCGACATTGCACGACATAGGTGCACAAACCTACATGCAGACAGTACATTCATACACATAAAAAATAAATTATATATGTGTTTAATTCTTAAAAATCTTTTATTGATTCTTTGAGAATTCTATACAATATATTTTGATCATATTCAGACCACTCTCCCTCATCTTCACCTCACCACTCCACCAACTTTATGCTGGCTATTATAGCAGGCCATCCTGACACAGCACCCTTGGGGGCAGGGATAGGAAGGCACAGAGTCAACGATACAGACCCCAGGAGCCAGGTGAAAGGCAAAAGCAGGGTCATTTATTACAGGAATCAGGCAGACTTTTATACCCCCTCCATGCATCCCATTGGTCCCTGGGCAGATGGAAGTTAGTGTGTCAGTTGGCTGGCAGTTGGCGTATCTTTTCTCCCATAGGTTCAGCCTGTGGCTGTATCATCTATTGCCAGGCTGCTAGACAAATTTCAGGTTGGCTCCTTGGGGAAGTTATAATTGAGCATGCTCAGTGTATGTCGAGCAGCACGACTTACTTCTCCTACATAACCACCCTTTTGTTTTTACTTTCTCAGGCTGCCCAGTGGGAGCCAGATTTCTTTACTCTGGCATTCTTTTCCCCACCTCAAGGGTGTCCAGTATTCTGTACCGTGACTGTCTTAGGTTGCCCTGGCTTACAGGATCTTACCCATCTTTGACTACCAACCCTCAAAGGATAGTTTCTCTGGAGGGCGCCAAGGGTGTATGAGGAGGACTACACATATTTCTGTGAGTCAAGCCCTATCTACCTCGTTCAGTCAGCTGTGATCAGAATGCTCAAGAGCCATAAGTACATGGAGTGTGGTCTTGTTGATGGAGTGCTGTCTGGAGATATGCTGTAGGAGACACTCAAACAGAATCATTAGTGCAATTATAATACCTGTTTTTATGCTGTAAGTCACTATCCAGGAAGGGTCAAAGAGTTTTTTAATGTTCTTCCAAGTTTGCCCCATAAAGGAGCTATTTAAGTCCAGGGCCACTGCCCTTGTGGAATTAAGGTCTGCAATTCATTCCCTGGGTAAGATGGAATGGTTGAGAAAGTTTTTTTGACTAAGTCCCTTTAATATATTGTGCCAATTTTAATCTTTTTGACTACGGCCAGTTCCTCTGCCGTGAATCATATGTTACCCAAATGTAAGGTCTAAAGGGAATGCCTCCTCTTTTATCTCCTCTGTGGCAGGTTTGATGTCTCTCACAGGGACCCATTGTGGGATGGTGGAATTCTGTGGAAAACACAAGCATATCCTCGCCCCTGTGTCAGCAGAGGGATGGGTGGCTGCCATTGGGAAGTCAGGGGATCCCTCCACCTGACCAGTGGGAGAGGCATTCTCCTTGGTAGAGATACCCAGTGTTTTTAAGCTGGACTTAAGCCTCTCTCATCCAATGTCAAGTAGCTTATGTGTAACAGGTCCTCTATTAAGACCAAATGTGGATCCCGTTTTGATTCTAAGGAGGTGATCCTCATCAAGAGTTCTGTTAGAGTCCTATTAGTCCTTTCTACAATAGCCTGTCCTTGTGGATTATATGGGATTCTGAAAGTGTGATTGATTTTCCAGGAAGTCACGAATTGGTTGAATTGTTGGGGGGATTATGCTGGCCCATTATCAGTCTTTAGGGCCCATGGCACTTCCATGCCTAGCATGGCAGACTTCATTGCCTTTATGACATGGGAGACTCTCTCACCTGCAAGGGCCACAGCATTCACAAAAGAAGAGCAAATATCCATGACAACATGGACATATCTAAGATTGCCTAACATGGGCCAATGTGTAAAATCCATTTGCCAAATAGCATTAGGCAAGAGTCTTCTGGGATTGATGCCTGCTCTATTAAGGGGCCCCAGTGGCACAAGCAATGCAGAGAAAATATTGACTGGCTCAAATTGACAGACTTCAAAGATTTTCATAAGTCCTAACAACTCCCCTAGTTGTACAGAGCCAGGGTTAGGTAACACATAAGTAACATCCTTGACTCCTGTTCTCTGTATAAGTACCCCATATCTTTGTTTGTTAGCATCAGAGAAGGTCAAGGTTGCTTTGGGAATAAGACTGGATATAGGCAGTCCATAGGGTTTAATCTCAATAGGCAGTTGAGGTAATATGGCTAGTCTCCTGTCAGTTGGGGAATGATTATCTAATGCACCAATATATCCAAACCCATATATTCAAACCCAAGGGAATTCACTCATAAGGACTGAGAGTGTCTCAAGGAAAATGGTAGAATTATCTTATCTGGCTCTCTATTATAAGTTCTCCTGGCCTGTGCACTGGCCTTTAAGGCAAGTCTGAATACCATTTCATACTTAGAGGTTACTCTATGAAGGTCCGCATGGGTCTGATGTAGCCACATAAGTGGACCAGATTGGCAAAGGGTCCCTAAAACCCCTCAGGTGTCCAGAGAATAATGGCCAGTAATGGTTCCCCATGTCAATCCAGGGTGGTGCCAGACAAACATCCTAAAATAAGAGCAGTGGGTGCTCTTAAATCGGAGCCATCTCCCTAGCCCTGAATTTCATATTTCTTAACAGTTATATGTTTCATTGTGTAAATGTACCATATTACTATTATTAATTCATCAGTTGATGGGCATATATGTTGTTTATATTTTTTGGTTATTATGAATAGAGCAGCAATGAACATGGATGAGAAATTATCTCTGATGCAGGATACAGAATGTGTATGGTATATGCCAAAGAATTGCATTGCTGGATCATGTAGTAAATCTATTGCTAGCTGTTTGAAGAAATTCTACACTGATTTCCATACTGGCTACATCAGTTTGCATTCACCAGTAGTAAGTATTCCTCTTTTCTTACAGCCTTTGCCATCACCCATAAATATCAAACAAATAACCCAATTCAATTAAAAATTGATGCAAGAGCCTAAACAGAAAATTCTTAAATGATGAAACATAAATAGCTAAGAAATATTTAAAAATATGTTTAAAAAGACTCTGGAGAGCCAAAGCAACCCTGAGCAAAAAGAGTAATATGGGGGATGGGGGGATTACTATATCAGACTTCAAACTATGCTACAGAACTATAGTCATAAAAACATTATGGTACTGGCACAGAAATAGACCAGTAGCTCAATGGAACAAAAGAGACCAAAACTTGAGTACATGTAATTTCAGCCACCCGATATTTGACAAAGGGACCAAAAACATTCAATGGAGAAAAGGCAGTATTTTCAGCAGATGGTGCTGGCAAAGCTGGATCATCACTTATAGAAGAACGAACGTAAATCCCTATATTTTCCCTGGGATAAAAGTCAACTCTAAATGGAGCAAAAACTTCAATTTGAAACCTGAAACTCTGAAAATGTTAGAAGGAAACATTGGCAGTAACCGACAAGATATAGGTGCAGGAAAAATCTTCTTAAATCAGACAGCAGCTGTGCAGAAAATAAGGTCAACAGTTGATAAGTGGGACCTTATTAAACTCAAAAGCTTCTGTACAGTGAAAGAAACGATCAAAGAAATGAAGAGAAAACTGACAGAATGGGAGGAAACCTTCACCAGCTATACATCTGACAGAGCATTAACATCCAGAGTATATAAACTACTCAAAAAACAAAGGAGCAAGAAAACAAATGACTGACTCAAAAGATGGAGTAAAGCACTAAACAGAGACTTCATAAATGAAGAAGTAAAGATGGCTGAGAAACATATAAAAAAGTGTTCAACGTCACTAATTATTAAGGAAATGCAAATTAAAACTAGTTTAAGATTTCCTCTTACTCCAGTAAGGCTGGCTATGATCAAGAAAACAAAGGATATCAAATGTTGGAGAGGTTGTGGGGAAAGGGGAACACTCATCCACTTCTGGTGGGAATGCAAACTTGTGCAACCCCTATGGAAAGCAGTGTGGAGAACTCTTAAGTCTCAAAATGAATCTACCACCTCACCCAGTCATACCACTCCTGGGTATATAACCACAAGACTCATCCTATTGCAGAGATACATGCACATCTATGTTTATTGCAGCTCTTTTCACAAGAGCAAAGAGCTGGAACCTACACAAATGTCCTTCAAGCAACGAGTGAATAGAGAAAATGTGGTTCACCTACACAATGAAATTCTATGCAGGGGTAAAGAAAGATGACATCATGAAATTTGCAGGTAAATGGATGGAACTAGAAGCCATTAGGCAGAGGAAAGCAACACAATCCCAGAAAAACAAGTGACTTATGGTGTCCCTCATTTATGGCTCCTAGCACCAAATCTGTATCTGTAAGGCAAAGTGAATAACTATTTTTTCTTTCATCTGTAGTAAATATAACACCTGATATCACTTATCAACTTGCTATGTAATGTAGGAATTTAAAGTAATATTTTTTTTACCTGCATTTAAGTCTACTGTCAAAATGTGAATCCCTAAACATGTTTTGGAATCAACCTATAATTTATTCTCAGATGTCATAATCTTGGTACATGTGTGGTGTGTATATATGCATATTTTAGAGGGACACAAATTGGAAGGAACAACAACAACAATGACTGGGACAAAGTTTTGACTGAAACAGCAAACTTCTGCCCCAAACCATTAACTTCTGCATCAAAAAAAAGATGAAAGACATGTGTGGCAGAATGCATGAGTTCTGGTGGGGGGTGAAGAAAAGGGGAGTGGATCTAAATTTGATTAAGAAATGTGTATGAAATGCACAAAACTTCAACAAAAATTTGGTAAAAGATGCTTTTACTGTTCTCCCACTCTTCCTGGTTCTATCTAGAATGGTAGCAGAATCCAGTGTAAGAATCTTGTTGATAGAAACTGTGGTGCTGTCTCTTACATATATGCCACAGATATAAAAAAATCCTTTCTTCTAGTGGCTAAGACTTGTTATTACTTCTCTATCATCAAACAGAAGACTTGGATCCTGTTAAGTACAAGTAATGAAAAAAAATAGGATGAATCTGCATCATCATTTTTAGCTTAAAAATGTTTGTAATAGATATTTCTCAGACCCTTTTGCTACTCATCTGCAAGTGTCTATTTCCAACTTATCTTTTAAAGTGTTGTAGAATTTTCTCTGTTCACTCTCTTCATATTCTTGCTGTTGTTTGTTTTTACTTGAACCTAAGAGATGGATTTTGTTTAATATTAAATTGTGTAATTGTCTTTCATTTTTACATAGTATCTTTTTTTGAGACAGGGTCTCCAGATAGCCCCAGCTGGCCTGGGCTATGCTACATAGTCTAGAAGGGTCTTGGTCTCACAGACATCCACTTACCTCTGCCTCTTAAATGCTGGGATTAAAGGTATGTGCCACCATTTTTAGGCATTTCAAGAATACCTTGATACTCAAAGGGCTCTACTACTTGATCATATTTGAGAGCTATGAGTTATAGTGTGGGAAAATTATTATTTTCTGTGAGTAAAGATCCTGAGAGTGAGTTTTAAAGGTGACATATTGGCTTCATACTTGGTGAAAACTAAGAGTAGAAAACCTCAGGTTAATGCTCATTTGCTTTAAAAATGTGCTTCTTTGACAGAAATTTACTTAAGAGGAAGTTACTCTATGAGAAGATCTCTTCCAAGTAGGAAGAGATCATATTTCAGCTTAGTTCTATGCCCAAAGGTCACGAGAATGAAATTTACTTCTTATTTAGAGAATATAGCCAACTGTAATGATACAACAAGGAAATGGAAAAATTTCCTTAATTCCTTCTCATCTTTAAGTAGTTCAGGATTCTAGCCGAGAGGAGGGGACAATTGCTGATAATAAAGATTTCCAAAGGGAAAAAAAGACTGCTTATAGGGCAGTAGGGGACCAGTAAAAGGGGTAGCAAGAGAATGGGAGAGGGTAGTGAGGGAAGGGGATAATAAAAATGAAGTAAATTTGCAGATGTACTGCTTGGGCTTGGGCATTTCACAGACAGTGTGTGTGTGTGTGTGTGTGTGTGTGTGTGTGTGTGTGTGTGTGTGTATGTCTAGTTGTGGTACACCGTACTAGTCTTCATCTGGTGCAAAAGAAGTTTCTTTGATGAGTGGTGTCTGGGATATTTGTCTGTAAATATAAGGATACCTATTGTGGACTTTGTAAGAAGTTACATTAGTCTAGGGATATGACAGCCTTGGGAATTTCTCTAAGATCTATGACTGCTCCATCTATATGTATTTGTCTATGTTTACAGTACCTCACCCAGATTCCTTCCATTGAGTGGGTTTTACATCCATTAGTTAGCTGTTGATTGCCCCTAAGATAAAAGTGCCACTACTGCACCAATATTATATGCTGTGCCAGACATTGATGTGGATATTTGGTCTTAAATCTGGTGTTGGATCATCAGTTGCTGTTCTCCTTTAGCAGTTTTGGTAGTGCTCTCCAAAGCTATGAGAGCTAGCCTTCAGGGGAGGTGGCTTCCATGTCAGTTCCAGCTCCATTGCTCCAAATCTAGTCTCAGCAATAGGGCCTTACCTTCAAATTCTTGGAGGGGTGCAATCAGGGGCTGTGGCAATATCCTGTGTAATTTGGGGAGTCTTTAGACTGTCCTGGCCAACAACTAAAAGGAAGGTTTCTCCTATCTGGCACTGTTTCATGGTATGTAGCTTTCAGCTATACACAAGGACTCATGTAGAGATATTGTATGTGTAATTTGTCAATAGATTGTTAAACTAATATGATTCACTCAGGTTTTTTTTTTTAACACTAGCTAAGTATTGTCTCTCCTGTTTTCCTCTTATTTTCTAACCCTCTCTCCATCCTCATTTAAAGTGTCCCTACATTCCCCGTTTTTCCCTTGATCATACCAGTCTCCTATAGTCCCCTCTCTTCAGCTCCTTCTTTCTCTTTAGCCTCAAATTTCCTTCTATACCCTTCTCTCTCCCCTCCCACTTAAACACCCTCATTTTATCCATCTCTCCCTTAGTAACACCTGTCTCCTATTAGTCTTCTCTCTCAAGTTTCCTCTCTATTTTTACCTCCCTGGTTCCTTTCCATTTTCCTGGTTCCTGCAGTTACATCAGGATATATGCACACATATAAGGATTTGGTGCTGGGATCCACAAATGAGGAAGAACATATGTCATTTTCTCTGAGTCTGTGTTACTTCACTTAGCATAGCATTTTCCTGTTGCATCCGCTTACCTGTAAATTTTAAGATTTCTTTACCACTGAGTAGAACTCCATTGCGTAAATGTACCACATTTTCATTATTCACTCCTCAATTGAGGGACACTTAGGTTGCTTCCATCTCTTAGCTATTGTGAAAAGAGCAGCAACAAGGATGTACAAGTATCTCCGAAATAAGATGAGTCCTTTGGGTATACATCAAGGAGTGGTATAACCAAGTCAAATGATAGGTTCACTTTTAGCTTTTCAAGAGTTCTCCACACTGCTTTTCATAGGGGTTACAAGAGCTTGCATTCCCACTAGCAGTGAATGAGCATTCCCTTTTCTCTACATCCTCTCCAGCATTTGGTATCATTTGTTCTCTTGATCTTAGCTAATCTTACTGGGGTGAGATGAAATCATAAAGTGGTTTAATTTGCATTTCTCTAATTACTAACGATGTTGAACACTTTTTAAGATGTTTCCTAGCCATCTTTATTTCTTCTTTTGGGAACTATTTTCAGATCCTTAGCCCATCTTTTGATTGGGTTACTCAACATAGAACAAGGGGCCAAGAGGACACTAATGAATCTCTTAACTCTCATTAAGGAAGCTCCCTCATACAATAGAGGGACAGGAACTCAAACCATGGAGATTAGGAGTCTGCAGAGTATGGGTCCATGGACAGGTCTCTTATATTAAGCTTCACTCACCCAGGGCACGGGGACCATTTTAGAAGAGAGGGTGAAAAGATTGAAAGAGACAGGGAGATGATGCATGACCATATGGAAATAGAATCCTACAAGCTCCCAGGAACCCACTTGTATGAAGAGTCCCTTGCTTTAAGGCTAGGCTGACTGGAGCTCAGTGGATGAACTTGCTCTGAGGAATGGCCAGGAACAATATTTTGAGACAATGGGTCTTAACACAAATGACAGAGTGTATGAATTCTAATGGGGGCCTGTGGGAAGGTGCCAATGGGGAAGGGGGGATAATGGTGTTTAAGATTGATTGAGATATTGTATATGAAATATAAAAAATTCAATAAAATTTTTAAAAAACAAAGCAAAACGAGATACATGTATGTCAGTACCATAAGAAACCTCTTACTTTCTATGATAAGTTAAAAAATAATATCACAAGAGAAGCAAAGCAAAAGAAACAGCTCCATCTGGATACAGATCTTTAAGACCTGGATAGGACTCAGTAGAAAATGTCTTTTATTTAATTTTCATTTTTTAGTCAATAAAATAGAAGGACAGAAGCAAGCCATTGCCTCATTAACTCTTACTGTCTCAGGTCTATTTCAACCTTGAGCATTTGTAAATTGAGTATTTCCCAAAGGAAATCAGGGAGAACATAGCGCCCAGAGCTCTGATTGCTGCCTGCTGACCATGCCTGGTGCTAGGACAGAGACTGTCTCCAGGGTGCTCCATGGGTAGAATTTGTCACTTATTGATACAAATACAAAAGGAATAAAAATGTCTTAAATAGTTATGACTTCTTCCATTCTAGTTGGATGTAATCTCTACAGTACTTCTATCCCTTTCTCTTTCTTCTTATTCTTATGCCCCCTGTATTAGCTACTTTTTGTTGTTGCAGAATTTAGCTGATGAAAGGAATCTTAAGAAGGAAGGGTTTATTTTAGTTCAGTTTGAGATTACAGCTCATAATGGCAGAAAAGGCATGCAGAGGTGCATGAGGAAGCTGGCCACGTTGCTTCTGTAGTCAGGAAACTATATGAATACTAGTTCTCAGTTCACTTTCTCCTTTCTAAAATATGTTGATTTTTTTGCGATTTTCATACAATAAAGTTTGATGGCATTTGGATCCCCTTCCCCACCTGCACTTCCCCCCACTGCCCTCACAGAATTCAATGTATTCCACCATATATATATATATATATATATAAGGATAGAAGATATAGATAATATAATATATATCACAGCCTATAGTGTCTCTTTTGTGTTCCCTCATGTGTCTCAGCATTGTGTATCCACTGGAGCCTGGTTAGCCTACCAAGAGTCCCATCCTTGTAAGACACTCTCTCTCCCCCTCCCAGCAACAATCAGTTGCCAAAAAGTTCCTTAAGCTGGCTTGGGATTTCTTATTTACTTCCCATATCTATGGTGGGATTTTGTCTGGTTTGATCTCATATGGGACTTGTACATGTTGTCACCGTTGTTTTAAGTTCATATGAGTAACTGATCAGCTGGAAAACCCTGTTTCCTTGTGGGCATCCACCACCTCTGGCTCTTACAATCTTCCTACCTTCTCTTCAACAATGATTCTTGAGCCTTTTGAGGTAGAGTTTGAAATAAGTATCCTATTTCAAAGGACTCTATAGTCTCTTGTTCTCTGCAGATTGGCCACTTATAAGATTCTGTATTAATCACCATCTGCTGCTTAAAGAAACGTCTCTGGTGAGAGTTAAAAGATGCATTCATTAGGTGTAGAGGTTGCACTGAAAATATGTCACTTAGGGCTAAGCATATCATAGACACTTATTCTCTGTGTTTGACCAGTTCTGGAACTCTGTGTTAGTCTTCTATAACCATATCTGAGGAACTATTAGAAATCAATGGTTGTGGGGAAGGAGAGAGTCAGTGTATTTTAAGCATGTGATTCTTGGTAGGTTAATCAGGCTCCAGTAGATGGAATCCCATTCCTCTCTCTCTCTCTCTCTCTCTCTCTCTCTCTCTCTCTCTCTCTCTTTCTCTCTCTCTCTATATATATACATATATACATATATATGTAAATGAAAGTACATGAAATTGGGTGGAGGGTAGTAAGAAGGTTATAGATAGAGGAGGGGATCTAAATTTGATGAAAATATATTGTATGAAACTTGCAAAAACACAGTAAAAAACACTCATAAGCCTAATAAATAATAGATAAAAAATTAAAAAATAGAAACAAAATATTTTGGAATACATCCAGGAGTACAGATAATGGGATGGCCTGAACTGATTTTAGATGCATGTACAACAAGGCAAACTGTGGTCTCTAGGTAGATGTTTAGGTAGAATCACCTGTTTACCATCCTTTGCTTATGGATGAATTGACAGGCAATGATTAAAATCAAATGAATTATGAGAAAGGACATATGCCGTAGATAAATAGTTATATAACTTAAAGCTGCCAATCAAAATGGACAACTACTAAAACCACAGCTCTAGGAACCACACTCTTCCTTCTTTTGCACTCCATAAAAGGCAGCCACAAACAATAATCTGGGCCCTTGAGTACCCTCACTGTGTGGACCACTCTCACTCTTGACAGCATATTTCCTTATGATCTGTCCTATTGCTTCGCTTTGAGTAAAGTGTACTTGCTACCTTACAATCTATATGTGCCTTTTCCAATTCATTGAATAAGAGGCCAGGAATCTGGAATTCCAAACACTGGAACCATGTTCAGCTTTCAGCACTATGCACGATGAACCTAATCTTTGTAAATTTCTGAGTTATACAAATTTTGCTAAATAAGTATGAAACAGACTAAGACATTCCCTTGAACATTTGAAGGCAATGATTATAATTGCACCTTCCTTTTTTCACCTATAGTATTCTACATATGGAAAATGGTCATAGAAGAATTGTTTAAATCATGAAAACCACAAAAACTTATCTGGGAAATACAGATTTAGTGACTCAAACTAATGTACAAAATATTTCTAAGAACATGCTGAGTTCCTTTGACAACACCATGGAATGACTTTTGTTTCCCATGGCAACCTGCTGATTATCAGGTTGAATAATGACTTTTGAGCATTATCGAATAAGAATTCCCTCAAGAAAAGCCATGAATTTTTCAAAAAGGAGGAGAATATGTAATGTCTGAAAATTTTTTATCATTCGTTGTTCCAAAGGCATGCTTCCTTTCCTTCTTAGGTTTCTGTTATAAAACATGCTACTTTACACTTCAAATGAGGTCAGAGAGTGGTGAGAAGATGTGACTCTTAATCCTGGCCCTGGAAGGTAAGAGTTATGATTTGGTAGCCCACTAATCCTTAACCTTTGACCAGGAGAGGCAGAGATGCATGTCTTTCCTCTTCAGTACTGGGAGAAGCTTATCTGTGGATTCTGGATAGTCTGCTCTTTCAGCTGTCCCCAAAGGTAAAATGAACTGGTCACAGACTGGGGTTCTGAGTTCATGAAGACAGATAAAACTTCAAGCTTTTGGAAATGAGGAAAAACAACAGATTTATGAAGCTTGTTTTTGCCTTCTGTATTAGTCAGTGTTCTCTAAAGAAACAGAAGCAACAGGATGAATATATAGCTATATACAATTTATTGATTTGCTCACATGACAGAGCTCAAGGAGTCCAACAGTAGCTGCACTGCACTAGAGAGACTGAGAATCCAGGGAACTGCTCAGTCCGAAAGGCTGAATGTCTCAGTAGTCCCAATCTGGTGCTGAAGGCCGGATGGATTCCAGGAGATCTGCCTGTCTCAGTACACTCTGGGATCCGTAGGGTTGATCACAGCAGCAAGACAAACTCACCAGTGAGAGAGAGACAAGCCGCAGGAAAAAAGGGACCAGATCCCTCTGGCATGGCCTTTGATACTGCCTGCCAGCAGAAGGTAACGCCCACATTTGGGGTGGGCCATCCAGGTTGAGGTAGTCCAATCTGAAGATCCTTTTTCTCTTATTCCTTAGTCCAGTCAAGTTGACACCCAGGATTAACCATCACACCTTCTTTAGTAAATAAAATAATTAACAGTGCACCCACCCCCCAAGTCTGCAACACCCTTTCACTGAGTTTAAATAAATACAAATGAGTGCTGGCCCTAATTATGGATGCACCCACTGTGGTGGTTTGAATGAGTGTTCCCCGTAGGCTCCAGGTGTTCAGACGTTTGTCTCCAGTTGGTCGCGCTGTTTTTGGAGGTCTTGGGGGGTGTGGCCATGCTGGAGGAAGTGTGTTACTGGGGGCAGGCTTAGTGAGTTTGTCAAGCCTCATGGTCTCCAGTTGCTCTCTCTCTGCTTCCTGTGCTCTTTGCGAGATGTGACCCTTGGTTTGCTGCTCCAGTCTCCAGCCGCCATGCCTCCTGCCACAATAGACTCTAATTCCCTGGAACCGTCAATCGTAAGCTCAAATAAACTCTTCCTTTTATAAGTTCCTTGGTCGTGGTGCATTATCACAGCAACAGAAAAGTGACTAATACAGTAATTTGGTACCAGAGAGTGGGCTGTTTGCTGTGAAGAACCTGACAATGTGGATGTTTGGAGAAATGTGGAAGACTTTGGAACTTTGGGCTAGAAAGACGGTTGACTACTGTAAGCAGGGCTTAAAGGGCCATTCTAGTGGAGGCCTGGAAGAAAGCATTGCTGCAAAAGATGCAGTTCCAGAGGAAAATAAAGACTTAGGCAGCAACTGAGATATTTTGATAAAGAGTCTGGCGGCAGTTTGCCCACAGCCCAAAATGCTTGCCTGATGCTAAGTTGAAAAGCAATGGACTGATGTCTTTGGCAGAGGATATTTCAAGACAGCCTAACATAGAAATGGTGGTCTGGCTTTTAGTGGTGAATATTGTGCAGATCTACAGTGAAGAAGAGCAGATGGGGCAGAAAGAAATGCAGAATATACAGTTTGGATCTGATACCTGTACTAGGAAGATTAAAGTTGGGGCCAAGGCTTGTGAAGGAGAGTTTCCTTTTGATAAGGAGATTAAAGTGATTAAGGAAGGGCCTCGAGATTTACAAGTAAATAACAGAATCAGTACCTTCAGGGCAAGACCACACTCAGCTAATCCTCCAACAAGTCCAGGGCAGAGAAAAATTGTAAATGTGGTTAAAGTAGGAGAGATTCCATCCAGAACTTGCAGCCAGATTCGGCAATTTTATTCACATGGTGCTGGCTTTAGAGGCATGAAGTTTGCAAGAGTGAAGGGGTCATCAGTTCTTCCTCCATGGTTTCAGAGAGCCAAAGAGGTCAGGCAGAGTACAGCAGGGGTGTCCCTGAATAAAGAAGGCAATGATAGGCCACTGTGTGAAGCTGTGAATGTGAAGCCTGGTTGGCAGCGGAGACCCCAAGAAGACTTTCGAGATGCCAGACCTGTGAGATATTTGCCAACGAGAGCTGCATATGGGGAGTGGTACCAGCCTAAGAAAGAGATGTATGTTGCAAGCAAAGCTGGAAGAGCTGAACCATCTAAGCCCTTTGGAAGTCAATTCCCAGAGGTTGCATGTCGAGCTACTGGACTTGGAGTTTGCTCTGTTGGCTTTTGGTCTTGTTTTGGTCCAGTATTTCTTCACTATGCCTCTATTCCTCCCTTTTGGGATGGGAATGTGTATTTGGTTCCACTGTATGTTGGGAGTATGTAATTTGTCTTTTGATTTTACAGGAGCTTACAGTTTGGGAGATTGGCCTGAGTCTCAGAGGAGACTTTGGAATGTGGACTTTTGAATGGCATTGAGACTGGTAAAGACTATGGGGACTTTTGGGGTTGGACTGAATGCATGTCGCATTTTATATGGTCAGGAGCCTATGGGGGCCAGGGAGTGGAATGTGGTGGTTTGAATGAGTGTCCCCCATAGGCTCTATGTGTTCAGACATTTGTCTCCAGTTGGTGGCGCTGTTTTTGGCGGTCTTGGGGGGTGTGGCCATGCTGGAGGAAGTGTGTCACTGGAGGCAGGCTTAGTGAGTTTGTCAAGCCTCGTGGTCTCCAGTTGCTCTCTCTCTACTTCCTGTGCTCTTTGCGAGATGTGACCCTGGGTTTGCTGCTCCAGTCTCCAGCCGCCATGCCTCCCACCACAATGGACTCTAATTCCCTGGAACCATCAATCGTAAGCTCAGATAAACTCTTCCTTTTATAAGTTCCTTGGTCATGGTGCTTTATCACAGCAACAAAAAAGTGACTAATACACCCACCAACTGAAAATACAGGGTTGTGGGATACTTTTGTGCAACTCATATGAGTCCCAACTAGACCCTGGTGCCTATGTGGTAGAGTGGGAAAATGATTCTAATTCCAAGTCATCCAAGCCTCTGTATTGAGCATACTCAAGAAGAAATGTGTAGATTAGTTTTAAATATTAATGAAAAGGTTTATTTATGGTGACTTCACCATAGGAATTCTGTTCTCTGAATTGTGATTCTAATAAAAATATATCATTCCTCTTGGAAGAAGGCAGAGATCAAAGACTTTTGTAGAAAGCTCAGAAGCTATAAGGCACAAGAAACAGATGACCAGATCAATTACTTCTGGGAACTATCTCAGCCAAATTTATAGAACAAGTAACAGTTGCTTTAACCATTGTGGTCCTTGGTCTTGTTTCAAATTTTTCTTTTCCAGAACTGACCTTTGCCTAAATCCTACTTTGGACGTCATCTATTGTATTTCTTGTTTCCTCTTCTGGATGAAAGAGAGCATCCATTTGCTGCTCAAATAAAAAGTGCTTTTGTAAGAAAGAAACCAATACTGCTTTGATGACTTTTGTGGGTTTCCTGATTCCCACCATACCAACTTGAAACTCCTTTGTCAAGCTTTGAGGATACTCCATGTTTATCAAACTTCCCTTTCCCAGAGGTGTATTCTATGTCTTTGTTCCTCACATTTAAAATTGCCTTCCTATTCCTCAGGTTCTGGTGACATTTGAAGCTTTATTTATGTGCTAGTTCCTCTGTGAAGACTTCATGCTTATCAGTTATTTTAGGGAGATTTATTCAGTGCCCACACTTTGTCTACACCACCTGTCATTGTTCACTGATACTTTCCATGTTGAATGTCTCTAAAGCCAGTTGCCAAGTATCACCTAACACCTGGTTTTTCATCCTCAGATCCTGGGTTCTCCTGCAGATTCTGAGGTTCTTACTACAAGGGATATGATTCTGACAGTTATAATGATCCTAAGTAGAATGACACTTCTAGAACTCTGAGTTTTTGAGGACTTTCACCAATGCACAGATCTTAGTTGGTGTTTTATACATATTTGATGAATGAATTAGAGTGTCAGAAAAGAGACTCAAATATTCAATTGGGACTTGACAAAGTTCATAAAACTTTAATTCAATTATTCTTTGAAATGGTTGATCCAAAGTAAGTATTTGTCTCACATTCACGTGAATTTATGTGAGATTTGTGGGGAAGAAGAATGCTGTAGCCTCCTCTGGGCCAGGTGGAGAAGTTTAGGTCATGGCCGAGAAATGGAGGTGAGTAGATGGCAGAGTCAACACACAGACATGAGGAGTCCAGTGAAAAGCAGGCAGATTGCGATCTCCTGCAGACTCATTTAATAAGGGAGAAATAGGGACACACACACACACATATATGTATATATATGTATGTAATATATATAACTATATAACTATAACTAACTATAACTAACTATAACTATAACTATAACTATAACTAAACTATATATATATATATATATATATATATATATATATATATATATATATAATATATATTTATATCTGTTGTCATGGCTAACTTCCAAGAACAGGTTAGACCTATTTAGCAGGTGAAGTGTTAAGCATGCTGGTGTGCAGGTGTGTAACACTCTACACATTTCTACCCCTTTTATTTTTATCTTTTTGAGACAGGGTCTCCCTATAGCCCCAGCTGGCCTGGAACTAATTCTGTAGACCAGGCTGGCCTTGAACTCTCAGAGATCCACCTGTCTCTGCCTCCCAAGTGCTGGGATTAAAGGCATGTGCCACCATGCCTGGCTCTACCCCTTTGTTTTTAAAGAGAGTGACAAACAGAGTGGGAGCCTGAATGCATAGCTCAGACATTGTTGACCCCACCTCTAGCATTCCAACATTTGACTATGCCTGTCTTAGGTTGTCCTGATTAACAGGATCTTACCCAATACTGGCTAATCAGCCTCAGAGGGAAGAAGCTAGGAAAAGTTTGTGTGGGTGGGTGTAGAGGCATGGGGGTTTACCTCTGAAAGTATTAAATGGCAAAGAGCCAAATGCGAACTACATATTTGGGAAGGGCTTGATGAGAGCCTCTGTTGATGACAGCAGTCAGGACCTGGGCTGTGGTCTTAATAACTTGTTACTGGCCATGGGCAAAATGGAGCAGGCACCTGAGGAGAAGAAGACAGAGGCTGGTGGTGGTGGCACACACTGGCAGGATATGTTGAAGAGGCAGAGGAGGGCAAAAATGCCATGAAGGCCCTAAGTGACAAGGGCTGAGGGGTCAAGGATGGCCCACGTGTCAGACCAGACCTAGGTAACAAAAAATCATTTAAGTAGACTAGTCATGTATTCAACTGCCTAGGACTTTAGTTGAGCAAGCAAACAAGTAGTAAACATTTGATAAAAAGATATCTATGGTATCCAAATTTTTGGCCTTTAAATGCATTTTAAATATCCATATTTTAAAGTTTGCACCATATTTTAAAGTGTATATGTAGTCTGGCATGCCAAAACGAATAATTCTGTGCATATAAAGGATGGAAACTTGACCTGGCCACTTTGTTTGACAGAACCAACATGAGACACTTACAATGACTGATAAACACACACAAAGACTGAGACCAAGAGGACACTAGACACACCTTACACACAAAAACTTAAACGCAAAAAAATCACAAAACTTAAATGCATGAAGACCATGACTACATGAATCTTGGGCACATGGAAGGTCAGTCAGCATTAACACAAAGCATGAAAAGGTTGGATCCCCTTCTCAAACATTTTTCAAGGGCACCCGTAGCTGCTTCCCAGAGGATTCCCTTCTCTAGCAAACCATGGCTGCCAGAGAGATCAAGTATCCATGTTCAAAGTGGGTTGAACATTTTTCAAGGGCACCCACAGTGGCTTCCTAGAGGATTCTGGAAAGATACAAGCAAAGCCTCGACCTTGTTTTAATAGGGGGTCAGGCCCCCTCCATTTTGAGGACAAAGGGTCCCTCCATCTGACAGGGTGAGGCGAGTGGGGCAGGGAAGGGAGCCCCAATGCTTGTAAGCTGGTGAAATTCCATGCTGGAAGTTGAGGTAAAGAGGGTCTCTGTAAGGAGGAGGTGGGTATCCGTAGGGGAGGGGAAGGGCCTGAGTCTAGAAAGGTGTTCCTTGATGGAACAATTAGATCGCTCAATGATGGCCTGGTTCCGAGGATTATATGGAATACTAGTGGAGTGTTTAATGTTCCAAAAGGAAAGAAAGGTGTTAAAGGGACCAGAAGTATATGCCGGGCCATGGTCCGTTTTCAGTTTTGAGTTCCCAAGGAACTGAGTAGCATGACCATTTTCAGTGCCTTGATGGCATGGGAGGCAGTTTCACCTGACAAAGGAACAGCATAAGTAAACCTGGAGAAAGTGTCGACAGTTACATGGTTGTATTTAAATTTACTAAAGGCTGGAATGTGCGTGACGTCTATTTGCCATAAAGGGTTTGGGGCGAGACTGCAAGGGTTAACCCCAGAGCACTGGAGGGGGCCCAGTGGGGCCAACGGGGTGCATGCGGAGCAGGAAAGGGAAAGGTGCTTACATTGGGAGGGAGAGAGAGCTTGGGGTATAGAGGATGAAGTGACCATGGGGAGATGGAAATACTGCTGGAGTGCATGAGCCTGTTCCACGGGGTGTAGATGGGCAGATAAGATAAGGGAATCAACCCCAGCATTGCCCTCAGCAATGGCACCCTGCAGGCCTGTGTGGGGGTGAGCATGTTCAATGAACCAGGGATAGGCACGGTGCTCAAGGAGATCCTTGATAGTGAGCAGGGTGACATCCAAAGGGGAATTGGAGTCATTTATGATGGAGAAAGGGAGGGACTTGAGAACCTGTACTGTGTATTGACTGTCAGAGAAAATATTCAAAGGGGTGTCTTGTGCTGAGAAGAGGGCTTGGGTGATTGCAAGGAGCTTGCCAAGTTGAACAGATCTAGGATTAGGGCAGAGAAAGCAAATACCCCCATTGTTGGAGTGGAGAATAAACCTGAAGTTGTTTTTGTTGGCATCTGTAAAGGCAGTGGGAGCATGGGGGATGGGCTGGGATCTAGGGAAGGAGTGTGATTGGAAATCAACAGTAAGCAATGGAAGGACCTGGAATCTCTTATCACATGGAAAATGGTTGTCAAGAATACCAGAGTAACCTCACATAAGGATTTGAAATAGGGAACTGTCTCTCCATAGGAATTAATTTTGGACATAGGGAATGACAGAATAATCCTATCAGGCTCAGTATGGTAGATTCCATTGCAATAGGATCGACCTTTGAGTGCAAGCAGGAGGAGGGTCTCAACAAAGGGTGGCAGTCTTGTGGCAGTCACTTCATGAGGGGTGAAGCCAGAAAAGAGGACTGTTTTGCCAAATCGTCCCAAGGACTCCCCATACAGTCCCCAAGACAAGAACAGCTATAGGTTTATTGGGTTGAAAACCATCGTGGATAAGGCAAACAGGCAGCTATTGATGTCATTGGTTACAGACCTAGCTTGGGGGAGTGATATAAATTACTTCGGGGCAGGGATCACCTTCCTTTTAAAAGGGAGAACAGCGGTTCGGATCTAGCAGGGGGTATTGGGAGAAAAGTTTTGAGGCAATTGATGTTGCCACAGAGTTTTTGGAGATCATTGAGGAAGTACTTGTCCTTGAGGTGAATGTGAGGGTTAAGGGGCTTGATAGATTCAGAGATGTGGAAGCCTAGAAACTGTTAGGGATGTGTAAGTTTTACCTTGTTGGGCAAAATATGAAGGTTGAGGGACTGTAAAGAAGAAGTCAAATCATGAAGGAGAATTTTAAGTTCAGAGGGAGAAGGGTGGGCCAGGAGGATGTCGTCCATGTAATGTATGTATTTACAGGATGAGGGTAAAACATGGAAGTTGGAGGCCACAAAATTTTGACATATGGTAGGGCTGTTTTTCATTCCTTGGAGCAGGACCTTCCATTGATACCTTTTGGCCAGTTTGTGTACATTAGGTTCCCAGATGGAGAAGGCAAAATAAGGGCGATCCTGTTCAGCCAGAGGAATACTAAAGAAGCAGTCCTTGAGGTCAATGACTGCAATATGCCAATTGGGGGGAATGCAACTGGGGTGGGGAAGGGCCCTCTGAGTGGAGCCCATCTTTTTCATAAGTAGATTAATTTGTCTGAAGTCTTGCAAGAGTCTATATTTACCCAATTTCTTTTTAATGACAAAGATAGGGGTATTATAGGGGCTAAGGGAGGGTTCTATATGTCCTAGTGCAAGCTGCTTGTCTACCAGGGATTTAAGAATGGACATTTAGGTTCAAGGATAGGCCACTGCTCAACCCAGATGGGGTCCGTGGTATCCCACTTGAGGGGAGGAGTCAGGAGAGCAGTGGCCCTTATAATTGGGGGTGGTGGTCTGGAGCAGAGAAGGAGTTATTCCTTACTGAAAATCCACATTTGTCTTAGCTAGCTAATAACATCCATGAAGAGGGTGCCATTGACAGTCATAAGGGTGGTGCACATACTGAACACAATGTCCCTCCCTCAAAGGGTACCGGGGACACCAACAATGAGGGGCCTAATGGTGCCAGAATTACCATCATAGTCCTCCCCAAATGATGTCACACACAGTTTGTCGGGTGGACTGTTGTCTGCCAGCACCCTTAATGGGCGGGTCAGATGTGAACCTCCAGGTGGAGAAGGAGGTTGTGTCATTGGAGTTGATTATAGTGACATCAGCCCCAGTGTCCACAATACCCTTAATGGGCGAGCCATCAAGCTTGATGGCCATTTGTGGCAAATGGCCATAAATGGGCAGGGTCCAAAGGATGTGGGGGTTTTTTCCCTTTTACTAATGGGGCTGAGGGCTGCCCCACTTGAAGTTTAAAGACTGTTCATTGGATGTAACGGGAGCCAACTTGCAATCTTTGGCCCAATGGAAGCCTTTTCTGCATTTAGGGCAGGGAGTCTTGGGTTTGGTGAAGGGATTTGGGCAAGATTGCATAAAGTGTCCCTTCATGCCACATCCCCAACAGACTGGGAGCTTGGAAGGTTCGAGTTTGTTATGGAAAAAAGCCTGTAAAGAGGCAATGAGCACCTCAAAAGGAGCTGAGGCCAGGTTAAGGTCACAGGTGGCAATGACCCATTTGCAGAAGTCTTCATTAATTACTGATGCAACAGCACTGTGGTGTGAGGATTCATGCTGTGCTGGATAGCTTTAGTGTCAACTTGACACACCTGGGTTGAGGGAGCCTCAATTGGGGAATTGGCTTCATTGGATTGGCCTGTGGCCACATCTGTGGAGTATTGTCTTGATGGTCGAGCAGTGTGGGAGGGCCTGGCCCACAATGAGTGGTACCACCCTGGGCAGGTTGTTGTGTACAGTATAAGAAGGCAGGCTGGGCATGGGCCAGGGGAGCAAGCCAGTGAACAGCATTCCTCCATGGCTTGTGCTTCAGCTCCTGCCTCCAGGTTCCTGCCCTGAGTTCCTGCCTTGGGCTCCCTGAGTGAGAACTGTGACCTGGGAAATGTAAGCTGAATAAACCCTTTCCTCCCCAAGTTGGTGTTGGTCAGAGTGTTTTGTCGCAGCAGTGGAAGACAGACTAGAACAGAAATTGGTACCAGAAGAGTGGGGTGCTGCTGTGACAGACCTGACCTTGGTGTTTTGGGGAAGGATTGTGGAGGTGTTTGGAACTTTGGGCTGGGAAGATCATTGAATGCCTAAAGATCATTGCTGTGGAGCTTGGAGCAGTTTTGCTGGAGGAGTTGTAGAAGATGGAGGCCTGGCTTGTGAATTTTCTAGTTTCAAAGGGGAGCAGAGATCATCAGGACTGTGTAATCTGTGGGTTCTGGTCAGCTGGGGCTGAAGAATCAGCTGTGAGTAACAAGAGACCAGAACCTGAAGTGAAATTTTTGTTGTACTGGGACAATTGATGCTGGTTAACTGGGGCTGAAAAATCAGCTGTAAGTAACAAGAGATCAGCATCACTGTGGTGAAATCTTCTGGGAAGTATTTCTTCATGGTCAGCACAAAGAAGCTGTGGTCCAGAAGGGGCCTGAGCCTCCATGTCAAGCCAGAAGCAGGACTTGGTAGTGTGTAAGAGTCTCCTATATGGTTCTGGTGTTGAAATTTGAGTGGGTCACAGAGAGCAGCCGAGGCTTGGCACTGTGAGAGGTCAGGAAAGACCACTGGTGGAAGTGCACCTCAGTTGCAGTGGAGACCCCAGGATTGCAGGGGTCATGGAGAGAAGCTGGGGCTTTGCACCAGGAGAGGTCAGAAGAGACCATTGGTGAAGGTGCTGCCTCAGTTTCAGTGGCAATCCCAGCTTTTTGAAGATTCCAGGACCATGGGATGACCACCAAGAGCAGCGGCAGGTGTGGAATGGAGTTGGCCTGGGCCTGCGAGATGAGCTGTGTGTGCCACGGATGGCAGAGTCAGAGAAGGGGAGCTGCCGAGACCCTTTGGAGCCCAGAAAATCATGAATGCGTCCCAGGGGTCCAGCCTTGAGCTACTTGTTGGACTTAGGTTTTCTTTTAGAGTGCCTGATTCTTCCCTTTGAAATAAGACAGTACTTGTTTTGGATTTTACAGCAGCCCACAGTTAAGAGACTTTTAATGGACTGTGAACTTTTGAGTGTTTGGACATTTTAAGGACTGTGGGGTTTTTAAGGTTGTACTGTCTTAGGTTGTGATTAATGTTAACATCATACTTGGGGATAAGAACTGGAAAGGTGGTGGTTTAATAGTGATGTGTTTTGTGTGTCAAGTTGACAAGGGGTCAACTGTGCTGGATAGCTTTAGTGTCAACTTGACACACCTGGGTTGAGGGAGCCTCAATTGGGGAATTGGCTCCATTGGATTGGCCTGTGGCCACATCTGTGGAGTATTGTCTTGATGGTTGAGCAGTGTGGCAGGGCCCAGCCCACAGGAGTGTTGCCACCCTGGGCAGGTTGTTGTGTACAGTATAAGAAGGCAGGCTGGGCATGGGCCAGGGGAGCAAGCCAGTGAACAGCATTCCTCCATGGCTTGTGCTTCAGCTCCTGCCTCCAGGTTCCTGCCCTGAGTTCCTGTCTTGGGCTCCCTGAGTGAGAGCTGTGACCCAGGAAATGTAAGCTGAATAAACCCTTTCCTCCCCAAGTTGGTGTCGGTCAGAGTGTTTTGTCGTGGCAGTGGAAGACAGACTAGAACACATGCCTTCCCAGGCGAGCTCTTTGATCAGGGCATCTCCAGTGGGGTGGGGCTGGGGGCATGGGAAAATTGACAGCTGGGTGACCCTGAGAAAATCGGAAAAATATTCGCCTGTATGTTGAACCAAATTGTGGAAGTAAGAGTCAGGCTTTTGTGGAGTGCAGGACTTAAGGCTCTGTAGGGCCATGTCTTTAATTTGGTCAAAGTATTCAGGGATACCAATAAGGGATTGGCTCAGGGGGTCAGTAAAGTTACCACAACTGCTAAACATGTCCAAGGTTATGGGGATGTTATAATGTATGTTAGTGTGTGCTTCTCTTTCTGCCATGTCATCATACACTGCCTTCTCTTGAAGGAATTAGGCAGGGTCAAGGATTGCCTTAAGCAAAGTGTCCCAGTCATAATGTGTTTGAAGGTTAATGGCCCACTGGGTGAGCACCTATTCAAAATAAGAGGAATTGGGGCCAGCTTCTTGTGTTGCTTTATGAATAAGGAATAAGTCAGAAAAGGGGGTTGGGGATCCAGGGCCAAGTGGCAGCATTGGCACCCACATTAACAGGGAACGCATGCACGTATGAGGGTGGATGAAGGAATAGGTTCTGAGAGGAATGGGATAAGGGGGGAGCTGAGGGAAAATGTGGAACACAGGAGAGAGCTTCCTGGGCCTCCCTCTGACCTAGCAGGGGCAGGTGAAGGTAGTTTTTGTGAGTTGGGATCAGGAGAGGAATTTTCCTCATTCAATTGAAAATCAGGTACACAGGGAAGGGCCAGTTTTTTCTTTGGTGTTTTTGTAGTTATGTTTGCGTAGATCATCGTCTGCCAAGGAGTCTTTAAAAAGGCTTACGATTATGGCAAGGAGGTTGCCCATGACAGATGGGAAGGGGATGGGCAGGCAAGTGCCTGGACAGAACTAGGACAGACAAAGAGTGTGTGTCGGATCCGAAAATGTCTTGTGGATAGCGGAGCAGCTCTAAGGGCTATTACCCCTTTGGCCATATGTCCACATGGTGTCTCCAGAGTGGTGTATTTTTATATACAGAGGGCCAGCTTCCAAGTCCTCAGTGGATCAGCTCTTATGTGGACTTGCTGGGATGAACCAAGAGGTGGAGCATCCAGTGCCATTCCACACAGCACAGTGTGGTGGTATGTACCTCCCTAGCAATGAACAAACAGGATGACAAATGAATTGAAAGTGAAGGGAAGGGTGCCACATGCTCACTCTCACACAGCCATAAGCACACAAATCAAAAAGGGTTCTACTCACCAGAACTGCAGAAAGGGCATCTCATAAACACTGGGGGGTTGCAGACCATTTGGGCTCCAGATGTTGTAGTCTCCTCCTGGCCAGCTGGAGAAGTTTAGGTCATGGCAGAGAAATGGGGGTGAGTGTCACCAGAGTCAACACACAGACACCAGGAGTAGGGTGTAAAGCAGGCAGATTGTGAGCTCCTGCTTTATTTCTCCTCATTTAATCAGGGAGAAATAGGGATATATATATATATATATATATATATATATATATATATATATATATATTCATCTCTGCTCCTTCTGAAAACGTGCCAGGTATTGATCATTGGCCCAGGTCACTGACTCAGCTGTTGCCATGGTTAAGTTCTGAGAACAGGTTAGACCAGTTCGGCAGGCAAAGTGGTAAGCAAGCTGGTGTGCAGGTGCGTAACACTCTACAGAAGAAGGTGGAGAGGAATGGTGGGAATGTGGGGAGGTAAGTGTCGTCATTATGCATGATATACATGTACAAAATTGCCCAAGAAAAAATTAGTTAATTAACAAAATGAGCATTTGTAAAATTAATGGATGTTTTTTTCTCATGGAAAACAATGTCACATTTTAACTTATCTGAGTTTAGGAAATTGTGGGAAGTATGAACATCTATAACATTAAAAAAACCAAGGAAACAGAACAAAGGCCTACAGAAGATACATGAGGGGAGTGATACAAACCAACAAGAACATACGGTTCTGAACTGCAGCCAGTTTATGTTGGAAGACATGAGAGAAATGAATGGGGAAATGAAAGATCAATTAGAAAATGGCTGAGCTTTACCATCATGGTTCTGATCCCTGCTTGTGCTTGGATCCATTGAACTACCTATCCACTTACCTAGTAAATGAGGACACTATGCAAAAGCTACTGGTTTTACTCTTGTAATTTGGGTGAATATTTTCAGCTGAGTCACAGTTATTTTGTTACCTAATTATCAAATTTAAAAAGCACTCATAAAAGCAGAAAAAATTTAAACTGTGTTTTCGGGGTATACATTCTGGTTTTTGTCAACTTCACACAAACTAGAGTCACCTGGGAAAGGGACCCTTAGCTGAGGAATTTCTTTCATTAGATTCACCCATAGCCATGCCTGTGGGGCATTTTCTTAATTGCTAATTTATTTAGGAGAGCCATGCACACTGTAGGCTGAGTCATCTCCAGGCAGATGGACCTGGGCTAATGATAGAGGCAGCTGACAAAGCCAGGGGAAGCAAGGTTCCTGCCTTGAGTTTCTGCCCAGCTTCCTTCAGTGATACACTGTACGCCATAAGCTGAATAAACCCTCTTCTCCACAAGTTGGCTTTGCATCTCTCTCTCTCTCTCTCATCGTCTATATATAGATTCTATCTATCTATCCTCATATCATCTATACCTATCATGTAGATAATGCACTTTCTTTCCGCTTGGCTCTGCTCCTTTCATAGACGGCTATCTAACCCTGTTCGTCTTCATGTCACAACAATCACCATCGGTTGTGTTTTATTTTGTTTACTTTTCTTTTCCTTTAATTTTTTTTTTTTTTTTTTTTTTTTTTTTTTTTTTTTTTTTATCAAATCTAGACCCCGTGCCCCCCACCCCACAATCTAGTCCACACCCCACCAGATTCACCCTTTCAGTCAGTTTTTTGATGCAGTCCTTTCTGTTGTTGGTGTTGTTATTCTTTCAAATTGCATCACTCCCCAACAAGAAATGTTTATAACCGGTTTTGGTGCAGCATCCACAGATGAGGGATACCATTTGTTTTTTTTTTTTGTTTTGCTGAGAACGGTGATTACGCCACGTGAACAGAATATCTTCCAGTTCCATCTATTTACCTGCAAAGTTCATGATGTTGTCTTTTTTTACTGGTGCATAGAACTCATCAGTTGAGGGCCATTTGGGTTGGTTACAGCTTTTTGCTACTGTGAACAAAGCTGCAATAAACATAGCTGTGCATGTATCTCTGTGGTAAGATGAGTCTTGTGGGTATATACCCAGGAGTGGTATGACTGGGTCAGGTGGTAAGCTCATTTTGAGTCTTCCAAGGGTTCTCCACATTGCTTTCCATAGTGGCTGGACAAGTTTACATTCCCACCAGCAATGGATGAGTGTTCCCCTTTCCCTACAACCTCTCCAGCACTTGGTATCATTTGTTTTCTTGATCCTAGCCAGTCTTATCAGAGTGAGATGATATCTTAAAGTGGTTTTAATTTGCATTTCCGTAATTATTAGTGGCATTGAACACTTTTTAAGATGTTTCTCAGCCATCTCTAATTCCTCACTTGTGAAGTCTCTGTTCAGCTCTTTGCTCCATCTTTTGAGTGCTTCATTTGTTTTCTTTCTTCTTTGTTTTTTGAGTTGTTTACTCTGGAAATCAATGCTTTGTCAGATGTATCTGCAGTGAAGGTTTCCTCCCACTCTGTGGGTTTTCTCTTCACTTCCTTAATTGTTTCTTTTGATGTATAGAAGCTTTTGAGTTTAATGATGTCCCATTTGTCAATTGTCGACCTTAATTCTTGCACAGCTGCTGTCTTAGTTAGGAAGTCTTTTCCTATGCCTATGTCTTGTAGTCTGCTGCCAACTTTTTCTTCTATTGCCATCAGAGTTTGGGGTTTCACATTGAGGTCTTTGATTCATCTGGAGTTGACTTTTGTACAGGGTGAGAGGTAGGGGTTTAATTTCATTCTTCTACAAGTGGTGATCCAGTTTTGCCAACACCACTTGCTGAAGATGCTGTCTTTCCTCCATTGTGTCTTCTTGTCAAATATGGGGTGGCTGAAATTGTATGTGCTCATGTTTGGGTCTTCAGTTTTATTCCATTGGTCAACAGGTCTGTTTTTGTGCCAGTACCAGGCTATTTTTATGACTATAGCTCTGTAGTATAGTTTGAAGTCTGGTATAGAGATCCCCCCTGTATTGGTCTTTTCACTCAGGGCTGTTTTGGCTATTCAGGGTCTTTTGTTTTTCCAAATGAAATTAAGGACTTTTGTTTCCAAGCCTGTGAAGAAATTCTTGGGGATTTTATTGGGATTGCATTAAATCTGTACAAGAGTTTGGATAGAATGGACATTTTTACTATATTAATTTTCCTAGTCCATGAGCATGGGAGGTTTTTCCATCTTCTGATGTCTTCTTCAATTTCCTTCTTCAGGGGTTTGAAATTTTTGTTGTAGAGATCTTTGGTTAGGTTTGTTCCTAGGTATTTTATTGTTTTGGGGGCTATTGTGAGAGGGAAGGTCTCCTTGTATTCCTTCTTCAGTTGCTTGTTGTTGGTGTAAAGAAAGGCTGCTGATTTTTGTAGGTTAATTTTGTGTCCTGCCACTTTAATGAAGCTCTTAATTGTTTCTAGCAGTTTTCTGGTGGAGTTTTTAGCATCCCTGTTCTTCAGATTGTCCTGGTAAGTCCCTAATCTAACCACTGCACACTCAAGAAATACTGTTTTAAGGCTAGAATATGTTAAATGGCCAGGTGTGGTGGCCATGCCTTTAATCCCAGCACTTGGGAGGCAGAGGCAGGTGGATCTCTGAGAGTTTAAGGCCAGCTTGGTCTACAAAGTGAGTTCCAGACCAGCTGGGGCTACTGGGAGATCCAGTCTCAAAAATACAAAAAAAAAAAAAGAATATGTTAAATGGCTCAGGTAAACAATAGTAGCATTTTGTTAATACTGTCCTTTGAACTATTACAGTGTATCAATCCAGTGGTGAAGTTATCAATCATATATTATGTATAAATAATTTTGCTGAGCATTTGCCAAAAATCTTTGATTATGCTTTCTATTGAATAGAATATCATGAAAAATCTTAGGTAGCATTATAACATGAAGGAGCAAGACAAATTGATCATTGTTTTTTCTGTGATTGTATCTGTTTTCTACTACTACATAATACATTATTTTGAACTGAGCAGGTTAAGATAGCTTACATTTATTGTCTGACAGGCATCTGGACACAGCTTAATTGAATCTTCTGTTTAGCATCTGTATTAGTCACTTTTCTGTTGCTGTGATAAAACCACCGTGACCAAGGAAACTTATAAAAGGAAGAAATAATTTGAGCTTGTGATTGACGGTTCCAAGGAACCATCATTGTGGCAGGGAGGCATGGCGGCCAGGGCTGGAGCAGAAAGCTGAGGTTCACATCTCCAATGAACACTGAAAACAGAGAGAGAGAGAGAGAGAGAGAGAGAGAGAGAGAGAGAGAGAGACTTTCAAGGCTTGTTAAACTCACTAAGCCTGCCCCAATGATGTACTTTCTCCAGTATGGCCACATCTTCTAAGTCTTCCCAAAACAGTGCCACCAACTGGGGACAAAATGTCTGAATACTTGAAGCCTATGGGGGACATTCTCAAACCACCACATGCCACTTCCTGGCCCTCATAGGCTTATGACCATAGACCATAATGCAAAATGCATTTAGTCCATCCTTAAAAGTCCCATAGTCTTTACCAGTCTCAATTCTACTCAAAAGTCTACAGTTCAAAGTATCTTCTGAGGCCCAGGCTAATCTCTTAACTGTAAGCTTCTGTAAAATCAAAAGACAAATTACATACTCCCAACATACAGTGGAACTGAATACACATTCCCATTCCAAAAGGGAGGAGTAGAGGCATAGTGAAGAAATACTGGACCAAAACAAGACTGAAAACCAGAAGGGCAAACACCAAGTCCATGTGTGATTTCTGGGACTTTACTTCCAAAGGGCTTAGATGGCTCAGCTCTACCAGCTTTGCTTGCAAATATCTCACAGCTGTGGCATCTCGGATGTCTTCTTGGGGTTTCTGCTGCCAACCAGGCTTCACACTCACAGCTTCACGCAATGGCCTATCAGGGCCTTCTTTATTCAGGGATGCCTCTGCTGCACTCTACCTGGCCTCTGCTGCTCTCTGAAAATGAGGAGAAAGAACTGATTACCCCTTCACTCTTACATCCTTCATGCCTCTAAAGCTAGCACCATGAGAATGAAACTGCCGAATTTGGGTGCAAGTTTGGGATGGACCCTGGCCTACTTCAACCACATTTGCAACTTTTCTCTGCTCTGAACTTGTCGGAGCAGAAAACCCTTTCAGTATTTTCCTTTCAAAATTTGGAGGCTTAGCTGGGTGTGGTCTTGCCCTGAAGGTACTGTTTCTGTTGTTTACTTGTAGCTATTTCCTAGGCCTCTCCTTAATCACTTTAATCTCCTTATCAAAGGGAATATCTCTTTCACAAGCCTTGTCCCCACCATTAATCTTCCTAGTGCACTTTTCAGATCCATACTTTACATTCTGCATTTCTTTCTGCCCCATCTGCTGTTTTTCACTGTACATCTGCACAATATTCACCATTAATAGCCACACCACCATTTCTACATTAGGCTGTCTTGAAATATCTATCGCCAAAGATATTAGTCCATTGCTTTTCAACTTAGCATCAGGCAAACATTTGGGCTGTGAGCAAACTACGGCCAGACTCTTTGCCAAAATATCCCAGTTGCTGCCTAAGTCTTTATTTTCCTCTGGAGCTACTTTTTTTTTTTTTCTTTTTGCAGCAATGCTTTCTTCCAGGCTTCTCTACTAGAATGGACCTTAAGCTCTTCTTACAGTCGTCAACATCTTTTCTAGCCCAAAGTTCTAAAGTCTTCCACATTTCTCCAAACACTCACATGGTCAGGTCTTCACAGCCCAATAGCCCACTCTCTGGTACCAAATAACTGTATTAGTCACTTTTCTGTTTGCTGTGATTAAACCACCTGAACAAATAAATGGGATTAAAAAGAAGAGTTTAGGGCTGGAGAGATGGCCTAGCGGTTAAGAGCCGCCGACCACTCTTACAGAGGGACCCCGGGTCCATTCCCCAGCATCCACATGCGGCTGGAACAACCGTACTGAAACTCCAATTCCAGGAGAACTCCAGTTCCAGGGGAATCCGAGACCCTCTTCTGACCCTCGGCATTGCACCGAACATGGGTGCACAGACCTGCATGCAGACAGTACATTCATACACATACGAGAATAAAAAAAAATAATAAAAAAAAAAAAAAGGAAGAGTTTATTTGAGCTTACGATTGACGGTTCCAGGGAATTAAAGTCCACTGTGGCAGGGAGGCATGGTGGCCGGGGCTGGAGCAGAAAGCCAAGGTTCACATCTCTAATGAGCACTGGAAGGAGAGAGAGAGAGAGAGAGAGAAAGAGAGAGAACTGGCAATCCTTGTTAAACTCACTAAGCCCGCCCCAGTGACATACCAACGCACTTCCTCCAGCATGGCCACACCTTCTAAGACTTCCCAAAACAGTGCCACCAACTGGGACAATACGTCTGAATACTTGAAGCCCATGGTGGGGACACTCTCATTCAAACCACAACAGTGTCAGGCTTGCTTACATTCTTGGTTACTGGGGCCTTGTTCTGCTCCTGTCTATCAGCTGAGGGATGCTCTCAGCTCCTAACGACCACTCAGCCCCCTTTCGTGTTTTTCATGGGCCCTCTGATATGACAGCTTAAGTCCTCCAGGCTAGTAGAAGAATCTCTGATTTCCTTTGTTTCTGCTTTCTAGTCCTTATTTTAAATGATTTACCTCAACTCAGAATAATCTTATCTTTGCTTAGCTCAAAAATCAACTGATAAGGGACTTTAATTACATCATTAAAATCTCTTTTCTTTTATTAAATAATATAACTGAATTACAGGAATCAGATATCATTATATTCATAGTCCTGACTACATACAGTGTTTTGCCTACTATATTTGCAAATATGAAGTCCCAAACATTATTCTGTTTATTAGGGCATAGGATGGATGGAGTCATGGGAGATTAATTTTTCTTCTTTAGGAAAAAATAACTTTAAATAAAGCATTTCTTTGAAATTACATTTGATGTAGTTGTATAATTTAACTTTCTTTGAAAATGGAAACATGTATATTAAACTAATCACTTTTAAATATAATATTTATAAAAGGCAAGTATATCTAAAATGTATATATGTTGGTTAATGCATATCAGTTTTGATAAACTGCATTTTCTTTTTTTTACTTTTGCTTTTATTTATCTAATATTTTTTATCTATTCTTTGAAAGTTTCATAAGTTTGTACAATGTATTTTGAGCATTGTTACCCCCAATTATGTCCCTCGCCCCAATTCTAGCTGGTATCCTCTAACCAATCTCTGTATTTATTATTATTATTATTATTATTATTATTATTACTTTTATTATTTCCCTGAGTCAAGTTAGTGCTGACCATATGTGGATGGGTGTGGGACCATCCACTGGGGCACAGGCAAACTGCCAGCAGCTACAACCCCAAAGAAAAGTTATTCTCAGGAGGCTGTTTTCCCAAGACTAATTCTTCCATACCTGCATTTCAATTCAATTCTGACATTAACTCTCTCAGATGAGCATCAGAGTTCAGTCTCATCACATTGCCCTTACTTCAGATATAATTTTCAAGTCCTGAGGGACACCCATATTTTGCCTGTGAACTATTGACTGGAGGCTTCTTATCAGCACCTCTCAGATTCAATAATTAGCTAGAATAATTCATAGAACTCAGCAAAATATTATTATTGGTTTGTAATAAAAGACACAAATAGATAACTACTGCATATAAAGTAGGGAGAAGGCCCAGAGGCCCAGTGTTATGTTCCTTCTGAAGACATGCCAAGCCCTCTTCACATTGCTATGGTCAATAGCCCCAAAATTTTGTTCCAGAGCTTTGTTTTCACATATGTATGTGTGGTGTGGTATTCATGTAAGTGTGTATAGTCATTCACATGTATGTGGGCGCATATGTGCCTACACGCGGGCCTGATGTTGATGCTCGGTTTCTTCCTTGATTCTTTTCCACTTTATTTATTCAGGCAGGGTTTCCAATGGAACTTAGAACTCTCCAATCAGTTAGGCTACCTAGCCAGCATGTCCTGGAGATCCAATCTCTGCTTCCTGAGTGCTGGGATCATAGGGAGCTGGCATGCGTTCTCAGCTTTTATATGATTTTTGCGGATCCAAACTCTGGTCCTCACAGTTATGTGGTAAATCCTTTATCCACTGGACCATCTCATGAGCCTTTCCAGGGTTTTAAAATGGAATTCCATTACACAGTTGATATGGATGAATTTGTGTCCTAGCATCTTCCACCTGTACCTCCTACCTTACACACATGCACACCTAACCTCTAATGTGATGCACATGGATAAGAAGATGATTTGTGTTAGAGAAGGCTATGAGAGTTAGGGCCTCGTGGCGGCTTTATAAGTGGCCTTTCCCTGTGCAAGCCATGTGAGGGCATAATAAGTCATATGCAGGAAGCCAGGAAGAGAATCCTTACCAGAAGCTGAACTGACTGGCCCTTTGATCTTGGACTAAATGCATTTCTATTGTTTAAACTACATAGTCACTCGTATGTGGGTGGACAAGCCCAGGACTAGGGCATTCAGTATGCTTGATTATATTATTGGCCATATAATTGAACTCTCAATCTCTGTCTCTTTCCAGGAACTTCCTTGGTAGAATGGGATTAAAAGTTTCCACCATGGAATCAGGTGGTAGGTTTCTCTTGTGACCAGTCTCAACTGTGAGGCTACCTAGGGCACTTTTTTTCATGGTCATCTCATATCTCATTGGCATAAGCTCGTTTGGCCAGGAGCTCTTGTTATAAATAACTAAAAAAGCCAGGCACGGTGGCACACACCTTTAATCCCCACACTCTGGAGGCAGAGACAGGCGGATCTCTGTGAGTTCAAGGCCAGCCTAGCCTACTTAGTGAGTTCCAGGACAGCTGGGGGTACAAAGAGACCCTGACTCAAAAAGACAATAAATAAATTAAATAAATAAATAAATAAATAAATAAAAAAGTCTTGCCACTCAAAAAATTCCAAGAGTTTTAGAAGGTCTGTACTAGAAATTGTAGTCAAATGTGGAGTATAATTTTCATTATATCACAGAGAGTATCACCAACTTTGTGTACTAGAATTGTGACTACAAGTGTCATCTTACCCAAAGCAATTCAGGAACTGCTATCAAACTCTAGGTGTCAGCAGCTTGGCCCCAAGCCTGTGGTACTACTGAGAAGGAGAGAGCCTTTAGGAAGGAACTCAAGCCCTTTGGGAAGTCTTTATCCCCTAGGAGCACACATACCCTCTATCTATCTATCTATCTATCTATCTATCTATCTATCTATCTATCTATCTATCTTTCTTTCTATCTATCTATCATCTATCTGTCTGTTTGCCTATCTCTATCCATCTGTCTATCTATGTATATATGTATCTATTAATCATGTCTGTCTGTATGTATCCATCTATCATCTATGTATGTTTGTCTGTATCTATCTCTATCATCTATTTATCTATATATCATCTGTGCATGTATCTATTCATCTATCTATCATATATGTATGTATCTATATATCTATGTATGTATGTATGTATGTATGTATGTATGTATGTATCTATCTATCTATCTATCTTTCATCTATCTGTCTGTCTATCTATCATCCACCAATCATCTATCTGTCATCAGTCAGGTATCATCTATCAACCATCTGCTTTCTGGAGCATTCTGTCTTTCTGGGTACATACACCTATGTTTTAGCTTTGCAGAGGAGTCTTGAGCAGTTGGGCATCTCCAGGTACAGTTTGTCCTACTCATACTTGTAATTGTGGTTCTTGCTGCTTCTGAAAACCAAGCACATTTCTGCCAGCCATTGCCTTATCCAGAAGAGCACAGAAAAAAAAAAAGCTTTTTTTTTCTTTTTCTGGAAAAAAGCTTTCTTTCACTGTTATTTTTTAGTGATATTTACAATCTATTTTTGCTTGGAGGACTAAAAGAACAATCTTCATGCAGAGAAATGCTTTCAAAATCTTTTCCGGTTTTCTTTTGGTATGTCCTATATTACCCACCCACATGTGTTCCTCAGTTGCAGCTGTGTTTTTCCATGTCATTTTATTTCCACATATGCCAAAAGTACTTTGAACTGTTCTCAGCACTGTAATAAAAAGTTGAGCTGACACTGTACAGAAGGATGTGATCCTTTTATCTCTGTTTGTCACCTGGCAAGGAATGGGTTCTTGTGGCTGTCAGAAACAGGTACAGCTGAGCACTGGCACAGAGGGATGAAAGGAGACAGAAATGGGGAAAGAAATGACGATGAGAAGCAAAAGATGGGAGAAGGTAGAGCAAAAGAAGAGAAAAAGAAACCAGGCAGGTAATGATTAATGGTGAGCCCATTTTCAAGCATAGTTTTTAAAAGTAATTTAGGATTTCAGAGTGTTCCTTTTGAAAGTAGCCTACATCAGGCCTAAAATGGGCCAACCTAGCCTTGATTCAGAATAAACAGGCCAGAGGAAACAGATGGAGAGAGGAGCCAGGTTGGAGTGAGGCTGGAGCGATTCCAAAGTGGGGGTAAAGATGATCAGGGCATGTTTAATGGCAGCAACTTTCTTTGGGTCTCAGAGTTAGAAGGGACAGCGTAGGTCCTAGAATTAAATTTTAAGACCCCAGTGATCTTTGTAACCAAATCATGAAAAAGGGCAGCACATCTGATTATGTGTTTCTGACAAATGTCACAGAAATGAAAAGCTGGTGAGCAGCCCTTGGAAGCAAGGGTGGGGGCAGGGCAAGTGAGCTCCATTATTGGGTTCCCAAACCAGAAACACCGTGGCTTAGTCACTGAGAATGATTTGATTCTGTCTTCCATTATGGGCTCCCCTTAATAAATCTGTGCTTTATCGCTGGAGTGAGATGCTGGAGAATTCCAATATTACTTTTGGCGCTGTCTGAGTTGGTTCACTGCTGTGCAGACAAGTGCTTGTGGAAAATTAGCAGCAATGAGCAATGATATTAATCACTTTCTCTAGAGCACTTATTCCTCTTCCCCGCTAGAGACTTGTTTTGTTTTTCTTCTTTTGCCACCCCCTCAAAAATTACCCAAAGCAAAAATCCCAAAACCAACAAACCAAAAGGTACTCTTCTAAAATGCAAGTGCTTCCTGTGGAATTACAGAAGTGGGCTGGTGAGGTCCTGCATCCTGGCAATGCCTCTGCTTAGCTCTGTTGAGGGCCTCATGGTAGTTCAACTCAATTGTGGGAACACATGAGCAACTAGAAGGAACAGTAATGATCTCCCAGGAGGCTCCGTGTCTTAAAGTTTCTACCCCTTCTCACATTCACCCTAATGGAGGGCCTAGCATGAAACTTTAGTATACATGTCATATCCAGCTATAGCAATTTTCTTCTGTGATCAGAAAATTCAGCTGGTATACTATAAACAAGTAAAGGAAGATGAAAGTAGGAGAGGGATGGATTGGTGAATGGAGAGACAAGTGAAACATAGGTACACATGTCTTTACATAGACATACCCTTGTGGAGCTGTGAATTTATAGGCCTAAGGATGTAGCAAGAACTCTTACCTAAAACATGTAAGGCCATGAGGTTGACTGCAAGCATCACAAGAATACAAAACAAAATAGAACAAACAACATAAAACTGCAACAAAAAGGCAATTTATTCAGGGCCAATTGTTTTGACAACTCATTGTTGCCCTATTTCTGGGTCCCGCAAAAATCCTTATTGCTAGTAATCATCCCCAGCGTCCCCTTCACTTTCCTATCAAAAGCTGATTTTATGATGCCTGCTAAGGCCAGGTCAGGAATCTCCTTAGCTTATTCTACACTGTTGTCTATCCCAGGAGATTTATGTGTGACAGAACAGGTCTTATTCGCCTTTATTATTCCTGTACTGCCACAGTGTCTTCATTTATTAGTCATTGCACAAATATTTGTTGAATTGAATTTAAATCCCATATCTGAACTCATCAACAAGGAATAGGATTTTCTAAAGCAACCTGTGTATCTGGCATGAGTAGAATGAAATGGAACATTGAAACATGAAATCAAGCATTGCCTATGAACACAGTTGTTACTATTTGTGCACAAATGCTGGTAAATACTCCTCATTGTGGACTGGAAGCACCTTGAGAGATCTTTTTAGCTATATTCACAACCTATGACTGTTTCCAGCTTCAATATTTCTCTACTTTGTTATTTCTTCATGGCTATTCTGTCTTACCTGTTGGGTTTGATCAGTGGGGTGTTGTCCTTTCCATTATTTCCCTATCTGAATGTTCTCTGTTCATACTACATCCTGTCCTACCTTGTCTCCATCCTTCTGTGTTCTGTTCAGTATCTTGGCTCTGCTGGTTGGCTTAACTCTGGGCAGGAGCAACTTGTGGAAAGTGAGGACATGTAGTGGTGCTAGTTGTTTTTATAAGCGTCTCCTGGGTATTTTTTCTATGGTTTCAAACTGTGTTAGGTTCAGTTTCATCATTTGCTCTTTTTTTGCCCTTTCAAGTCTACAAGGTGATGATGGTTCTGCAGGAATGCTGGGTGTTGTGTACTTACTATTTAATGTTAGTTTTCTTTTTTAGCTTTACCTGAAACTCTGTAAATGGTCTTGCAACACCCCCCCCCCCCGCCTGTGTCGCTTCCTGGTTTCCCAGGTAATGAAGGTAAAGCAAGTAGAGAACTCTTCAGTCTCAGATTAGGCCAGAATTTATTGAGATTGGCTACAAAGTAATGGCTGGGAATTGAACACTTACCTGAGCTCCTGTGGTGGATGGTTCCCCAGATCAATATGGCTGTTCGGCATTTCAGTTCAAAAACCTGTGCCCTCTGCCTGAGCTGGTATGCAGCAAGACAGAGTCCAGCCTCATGTGCTGGTCTTTTAAATGTCTCCACCCCTTCCAGAGTCCCAGAATTCCAAAGTCTTGTGCACCTTCCTTGGGAATGCCAGCATCTCCTGAATGTCAACAGAGGAGCTGCGCTGCAAACACAGCTTCTCCCTCCTACTAAGTACTTAGCTTCTCTGGGTGATGAGCCCATTTCAAAGAAGAAATAATTTATCCCACAGGTGTCTTCATTAAATTTCTTTCATGAAACCCTCTGAGTATTTGGCCCATTTCTATTCCCAACCTGACCAATAAAACCATTACCCAGTTACATCCATTGTGTCTTTTAAACTCCTTTCCTTGCCTTGTCAATAAATTTCTGTACAGACTTTTCACCTTGGCCACTGCCCCCAGAACCCACTCCCCTCTCAAACACTATGTCTTTTCAATTAAACATCCTCCTACAAACATCACAGGCCTTGACACTCAAGTGGAGGCTTCTCTTACTCCCATGTAGGAGAGGGGTGGTTGTGTTCTATGTATTACATAACTTCTAGAACTACCTCGGAGTTTCAACATGCCCTTCTCTTTCACAGCCACATTGTCCTAGTGACTAGCTTCTCAGCCTCACTGGCATACACTGCCACGCCACAGTTCTCCAGACACCTGTGGTGGTTTGAATGAGAAATGGTCCCCATAGGATCATGTGTTTGAACATGGGATCCCCAGTTGGTGGTGCTATTTGCAGAGATTTAGAAGGTGTGGCTTTGCTCCAGGAAGCATGTCACCTGGCTTTGAGGGTTCATAGCCTGGTCTGACTCCAGTTCCCTCTCTCTGGTTCCTGTTTGCCATTCAAAATGTAGGCTCTCAGCTTTCTGGCCCCAACCTCCCGCAGCCATTCCTCTCCTGTCATTATGCACTCTCCTTCTGGAACTGTAAACCAAAAATAGCTCTTCCATGTATAAGTTGCCTTGGTCATGGTGCTATATCCAGCCACAGAAAAGTAGCTAATATACCACCTTTCTCATGATTTTTGGTTCTGACACATGGTCTGCCTTGTTACTCATCTCTTCATTTTCCCCTTCCCACTGTAAGAATTCAGAAGCTAAGAGAGACAGCATTATTATTCCTCTCAATCCAAGACATCCTGTAGTACTTTCCATTCTGCAAGAAATTGTTGTCTTTTAGTATTCTAAGTTGTTTTCATTCTTTTAACTCTCAAAGACTTATTTTCACACATCATTCCAGGGAAAGATCTTCAAAAGCCACTTTGAGGTCTCAGCTGCCACCTACATTTGGTGTTTTCCAATCTCATCCTACTTTGTGCTGTATTCAAGTGAATATCAAAGCAGTTTTGAGTACTTCCAGGTGACCCAATAGATCAAAATCTCAAATGATTTTCATATTCTATAAATATGCTCATCTTCCTTTTCTGCCACTATTACCTAGTCTTCGTTGAGAAATCAGAGCTTTATATTTCTTCTTAAATTACCTTCTCAAAGTTTTGGTCTTTTCCTTATCTCCTCTGATTTTGGATAATTATGTCTGTTTACTTGGCTTTGGTGCCATCTCTCTGGTGATGACTTCCAAAATTATCAAGCTCTGATCTATTGTTTATTTAGGTTTATTTGGGATAGGATGGTTAAATATATACAAATTTTATTTATGATTTAATATGCTCTTCACCCTGAATTCAACTGATTTTTTTCTGACTAAATAAGGTTGGTCTTGGGAAAGATTTAGAAAGTAACTTAGGAAATAGTTAGCTCAGTGTAGTGCTTAATATAAACTCAGGAGTCAGAATGCTTGGACACAGATGGCCAATCTGGCTCATGCCTATATTTCAGGTACTCAAGAGATGTAGGCAGGAGGATTGTCAAGAGTTCAAGGTCAGCTTAGATTAGAGAGTAAGACTCTATCTTAAGAAAAAAAATAGCCAAGGACAGTTGCTAATATCTGTAATACTAACATTAAGGAGACAGAAGGATACTTACTCTAAGACTGATTCCCAGCCTTATCAATATAATGCATTCCCAGCTAACTAGGACAATGTAGTTGAGACCCTGTCTCAAAAGCTCAAACAAAACATAGGCTGGAGAGATGGCTCAGTGGTAAGAGCACTGGTTTCTTTTCCAGGAGACTTGGGTTCAGTTCCCAGCACCTACTTGGTGGCTAACAACTGACCATAACTCCAGTTCCAGGTGATCCAACATTCTCTCTGGCCTCCGCAGGAAGTTTACATTGCCCAGGTGCATTGTATACATGTCTACAAAACACTCATACACATACACTTTTTTTAAGTAAAAATTTTAACAGCTTCCCCCCCAACAAGCAAGCAAGCAAGAAAGCAAGCAAATAAGCCAACAGATAGACAGTGAAAAGGTTAGATCAGTATCCATCCGTGTCCTCCACCAAGGACTCACCTGACTCTTGCTACAGCTTGGGGGATTAACTACATTGCCAGTTATAGGGTCAGGGTGAGAATTAAGTGACATAAAGTGTGTGAAATACTAAGCACTGCATGTAGTACAGACCGACTTACTTAGCTATCTCAAACCCTTTGGCTTATTTCTCTCCCAAGAGACAAATGTCTTTTTCCAAGAAGCCAATGACAGAAAGTCATTGGCATTACTGTGGAAAGCTCTGGCTTTTGTGAAACAAAAATGCAGAGCCCAGACCTGGGGCTTTGTGAAGGGGATTCATTTATTGCTCTTTATGAATAGGTTGATGAGAAGTAGGTGGGTTAAAGCTGAGTGAAAAGCTTTGTGAGGGAGTTTATCCTGTTTTCTGCACCCAGCTTTAGGAAAGCTGATTAAATGAGGCCGGAGCTGAACAAGCTGCCCTACTTATGGCTCATGTCAGCACTTCCTTTGTAGATTCTAATTTTCAAGGCCTAGAAATGGTTGCGTAAAAAATATTCTCTGAGGGCTTGAGCTTGATGTGGAAGATATTTATCAGGCACTAAATAATCATGTCAAGTTTTAAAAGAGGAAGATAGAAAGAATGGACAAAGTGTTGGGAAAAGAATAAACAGGAAGACAGAGAAAAGAGAGAAAAGATGAAAGAAGAGGTAGAATGGTGAGGGGAAAGGAAAGAAAATGTACTTTTCAGGCTTTTCTCTGTTTTATAACTCCCATGTCCAGGCCCTCTGCTGTTATAATTAATTGGAAGTGCTATGCAACAGAGATTCCTGCTGTCTGTCTGTCCCTGAAGTAAGCTCCCTGTTCCCACAAATTGAGCATGCTGGCAAATGCCTGGCCTTTACTAATGCTAAAAGAAGACTGCTGCAACCTGACCTCTGACTTCCTTCACACTGTGGCCCAATGATGTTCATTTCTGAAGGGATCTTTGCTTCTTGGAGTTTACAAAATTGGTTTTAGGACTGAAGGCAGGACATAGACAGGGACTTATACAGGTTTCCTTCCTCTACCCACCCCAAGAATTCTGGAAAGGTCTGATTTTGAGAGAATTCCAGTCATTGTACAGAGCCTATGAGGATGACTTGAGTGGGTCTAGGGAAGGCTGTGACGTGTTGGCCAGGGATGTACAAATGTGGTCTGACATTTGTGTACATGAAAATCTGTGTCTTTACCATGCAGTAGTCTACTATGAGAACTGTGGATATGGGTAGTCTGTAGTATGGAAGAGCTACATCCTGACCACCCTCCTTTCCCCACTAAGCCTTTGTCTAGTACCTCAGCATTGGAAGAGGTACTGTCAAAAAGAGAAGCCTGACTACAGGTGGCTAATTACCTTTCCTGTCTCAAACTCCACTGAGACAACTGTAGAGGAACATGGCAGATATAAACCCAGAAAGCACAGAAAGTATAACGATGGCAGCAATAGCAGGTGGAAACTGTCCCTGCATTTGGGGAAAACGGGACATGCGGAGGTGAATGGTGACTGAATGAGTGAAGTAGAGAGAGTACAACTGAATGACCTTAGCTTCCAAAGGCCAGTGATATCAGCCCCAAGAGCACAACAGAGACCCCTGTCCAAGGTAGGAGCTGTTCTCCCTCTTCTGGAGACTGGACAGAATCTTTCATCCATGGCCAGCTGGCTCTGCTAAGCAGACTTTGATCCTGGCAATCACTACAGGCAGGAATTCCAGCTGGTGTCAGAAGGGAGAGCTGTGTGGAGGTCAGGGAGGCTGAAAAGAGCTTCTAAGAGATTTAAGGCCAAAATGGTGAGCTAACTACTTCTAGAAAACCAAGAAAAAGTATTGGAACTTCCACTGCTGCACATAGGCAGCCATGTCAAAGAAAATGGAAAGGTGGTGTCCATGCTCCCCTTTTCCCACTCGAGTGTATGACTTGATGGATTGGGCTCAGCAATGGATATAAAACCTTCCTATGAGGAGATGTGAGTAAAAACAGGAAAAAGAAATGATAAATTTTGAATGTTATTATCCTCCACAGAGAAGTGTGTGGAGATATACAGTGGGTGGAAGAAATACCCCCCCCAAACAAAGATTATGGGGTATTTCTTTCCTCATTATCCAATTACATGTATAGGAAATAAGATGCCCAATTACTGGTAGAGGTGAGCAGAGACACGGAGGGTCTCTGGCTTTTTACTCAAGCTAGACCAAGAGGCCAATACTTGGTCTCTTAAAAGTAGATGACATATCCAAAATCAGCATCAGTATTACCAGGATAAATGCTAGAGGAAGGGATTAATATGAATTTTAGAGCCGGGAAAGCTGTTCCAACACAGCCTCCTCTAACCATAATAGTTTTGTCACTATCAGAAACTGCAGTTTCTATGGGCCTTAGTTTCTTTTCCTTTAGGTAAATTATGACTTGGAATTGTTGCTTTAATTAAATGGGAATTCATTCAGCCCTTTCATTTGACAAGTCTTATTAAGCCTCCGTTTTTTTTTTTTTTAACTTTTTGGGGGGCTCTATCATGTGTCAGGTGCTATGCACTGGATATAATTAAAGAACCTAGCAGTACACAGAAGTTAAAAAAATGCTAGTTTCTCCTTTCTGATAAGTTCAGTTCTTTCAGTGTTCAATACAGTCTCATGAATTCAGAGCCTCAGTATAGGGAAACAGATTGGCTGTTTAGAAAGCAAAATAGAGTCACTCACTCTCTGATATTAAGAATATTCTGGCACTATTTCCATCAGGGCTTCTTGGTATGATTTAAGCTATTTTGAATTTGGAAGTTCTCTTGATAGAATTGCCATTTCTGCCCAGGCTTCTTAGTTCTGGCACCTTTAACCAAAGCTTGGATCCATCACAGAGATACTGTTTATGGTGGCAAGAGACCCTTCAGTGTTGTGGCCTATGTGCTCCGGACAAGTGGAGCTGAGGTCACTCGTTTTACTTAGAGTCATAAATGGTCTAATGAAGTGCTCTGGGTCACAGGGTATGCAGCTGTCTGCTTAGAACTTGACAGAAAGCAGCTGAGTAAGGGTGACTAGCCACTTAATGGATGTTAATTACTGCTTGCAGCATGCCTGTGGGTCAGAGGACAGAAGGATTCTGATGTCAGGTCTGACATGCTGTGGCTGGCAGCAGGCTGGCACATATATTTGATTAGAGTTATGGTTAGTTTAGCACAGCCAGAAGACCTAAGTAGAAACTGTAAGACTTGCCCAACTTGCAGATGGGCATTTTTTACTTCATGGGTATTTTTTACTTCAATGATAGTCTCATGATGAACTTTAGCTTATGTTTTCTACATATCCCGTTCTCTCTCTCCTTGACTTAAATTAGGATCCCTGAGTACTGCAGAGTTTAATTTCTGAGCTCCATCTTCCTTGATGGAATTAAAATCAGTAAGTCTAGAGAGTGTAGGTTTATCCCAAATTCTCATTTACCAAGTCCCTACATTGTGGACATTTGTAGTGCTTCCATTTAAATGAGAGGCAGAATACACAAGAATGATTAATAATATTACAAGTTTGGAACACAAATGGCAGTATGCTTAATACTAACCTCTGATTACTACAATAAAGTAGATATTTGTAGGCCAGGCGTGGTGGTGCATGCCTTTAATCCTAGTACTTGGGAGGCAGAGGCAGGTGGATCTCTGTGAGTTCAAGGCCAGCCTGGTCTACATAGTGAGTTCAAGGACAGCCAGAGCTACCAGTAGACCCTGTCTCAAAAGGACCAAAAAAATGTAGATATTTGTCGGAATTGTGTATAGTGCATCATTTGACAATATCATCTCCCTTAGATGGCATATGGAAGGTTCTGAGTATTTATAAGTGTTGAAAATTAATTACTTTAGTGGCAAGTACTGCGGCCAACAAGATGGCTCAGCAGGTCATGGCACCTGTCACCAATTTGACAACTTCATTTCAATCCCCAGAACCTCATTATTGAAGGAGAGAAGTGAATCCTGCAAGCTGTCCTGTGATGTCCACACATGTACCATGGCATGTGTGTGTTCCCCTCAAATGAATAAGTGTAAGTAAAGAGAAGGGAATGCTGAAGGGAGTGGTCTTGTGACATTAACAGTGCCCACGTTTGCCATTCAGAGGATGGCCTGGGACCAGTGTCACCTGTTCAGTTGCAGGATAATTGTTCCTTCTGGAATGATGCACAGAAAGATTATAGTTGTCCTATATTAGTTTTGGGTTTATGGATTTTATTTTATTTATTTTTTTTTGTATGTGTATGAATGTATTGTCTGTATGCAGGTCTGTGCACCCGTGTCGTGCAATGCCGCGGAGGTCAGAAGAGGGTCTCGGATTCCCCTGGAACTGGAGTTCTCCTGGAATTGGAGTTACAGACGGTTCTCAGCCGCCATGTGGGTGCTGGGGATCGAACCCGGGTCCTCTGCAAGAGCGTCGGTGCTCTTAACCGCTAGGCTATCTCTCCAGCCCCGGGTTTATGGATTTTAGATGCGTTAATTCAATTGCACATTTGGGAAACTTTACCTGAAGGAGAATATGAGGAAGGATTTCCAGTCTGTGAAGTGAGGAGTCAATATTGGAAAGAGGGCCTTCAACTTTGGCAGTGCCAATGTGACATTATTGGCTTCTTTCCATTTCTATCTATAAATCCAAGAGGAAAGAGCTATCATCTCATTGACGGTGCTCTCCAGATCAACACAGTCACATAAGAGTGAAACTTTTCATTTTTTACTTTACAAGCAGGAAAAAAATACTGCTGGTGCCTTAGATTTTCAGTTTCAAGATGAAAATGTAGCAGTGTGCATGTGTAGGAACAGCTGCAATATATTATGTGTCCATTACTCTTTGGCTCCGTCTATCATATATGAGATTTATATTGAAAAATATTTTGCTATTCTGTAACAAACGTAATTTGTAACCTTTTTATTAAGATCTAATATATAGTTAAATTCGCCCTAGCACACAGTTCTGCAAGTCTTGGCATGCATAGCTAGATAACTAAGACCTAACCAAAATATAAAATATTGCTGTCATGTCCATCGAATATGTGTGTGTGTGTGTGTGTGTGTGTGTGCTTTGTACTCTTCAACCCCTGACAACATCTGATATATTTTCTGTGTTGGTAGTTTTCCAGAATTTCCTATAAACTTAATCACGTGCAGCCTTTTAATTTTTCTCTCAATTATATGAAATAAGAGATTAGTCCATACGATTGAATCATTTGTCGCTCCATTTTGCCATGTTTTCTGTTCTAGGATATACCACAGCTTGTGTATCCCTAGCCTAGTGAGGGATGTTTTCATTGTTTCTAGTGTTTTGCAAAACCCAGCTTTATGTGTAAAACCACCCAAACAATGGCTCACATGTGACCATAAACTTTATTTCATTTGGGATCAATTCCTAAATTGAGAGGGTTGAGCTGTGTGATAAATATATATTCGCCTTCTAAGAAATTTCTTAACTGCTCTAAAATGAGACTACATTTTAATTTTCAGCAGAAAAATCCTGAAAAGATTTCTAGTTTCCATATTCTTGACAACACTTAACATTTAAAAAATTTTTAACTTAAACACTATGTTGTAGTTTGTCTTCCATTTCTGTGACAAAACACTCTGACCAACACTAACTTGGGGAGGAAAGGGTTTATTCACTTTACATCTCCTGGGTCACAGTTCATCACTTAGGGAGCCCAAGGCAGGAACTCAGGGCAGGAACCTGGAGGCAGGAGCTGAAGCACAGGCCATGGAGGAATGCTGTTCACTGGTTTGCTCCCTTGGCCCATGCCCAGACTGACCTCTTATACAGTACACAACAACCTGCCCAGGGTGGCACCACCCATAGTGGCTGGGCCCTCCCACATTGCTCAACAATCAAGACAATACTCCACAGACATGGCCACAGGCCAGTCCAATGGAGCCAATTCCCCAGTTGGGACTCCCTCAACCCAGGTGTGTCAAGTTGACACTAAAGCTATCCAGCACACACTATAATAGATGCTTGTTACTATTTCATCATGGTTTTCATTGGTAATCTGCAGGGATTAATGATTTCGATGCTTCTTCATGATTTTGTTTGTAATCTTTATGTTATTTTGGGGCAATTTATTCAACTTTTACTCATTTTAAATCAGAGCATGAATCTGATAGGAAAATGGTCATTTGCTTTATTTGAGTTATCTTTGTTTAGGTTGACATTGCCAATGGGGTATTATCCTGATCAGGTAAATGCTTCTGTTTTTCTCAAAGCCTTTAGATACACGAAAGACCCTGAGATCAATATTGAGTGTAGATAGGGCTGCATTTTCTGTAAGCCAGACAGTAAGAAAACTATATACAGAACATCTTTTGTATTGCTTTGGAAATAAAAATAACCACATCTATTCTTTCTGTATAGAGTACTGTATCCAGTGAAATTAAGCCAAGTTTCTCTTTATAGGAGAAGAAAACAGCCATAGATTTTTTTTTAAAGAGGGCAACTTGTTTTTCCTAGAGTTATAAGACATCAGAGGATTATAGAATTCTGGGTTTTGAAAATATCCTTAGGATTTCCTCAGGGCAAATATTGATTATTGTGATTTAATGTCTTAAATCAAGATGGACAACATGCTTCAGATGTTCCTTTAAAAAGTAAGTTGGCTGGAGAGATGGCCTAGCGGTTAAGGGCGCTGACTGCTCTTGCAGAGGACCCGGGTTCGATCCTTGGCACCCACATGGCAGCTAAGAACTGTCTGTAACTCCAGTTCTAGGAGAACTCCAGTTCCAGGGCGAATCCGATACCCTCTTCTGACCTCCGCCGCGGCATTGCACGACACGGGTGCACAAACCTACATGCAGACAATACACTCATACACATAAATAAAAAAAGTGTTAAAAAAGTATGTTGATGTATCTTGTAAGGTTGGTACAGTTCTTTTAGCTGTGATACCAATAGAGGCAACAACTTGTATGATGCTGCAGACAGAATTAAAAATAAACAAGACTTTCAAATGCTTTATTATTTGGTGGAATATACTTGTTGGAGTCTTCTGTTTTGGATGTTCCTCAGGCATCTCCCATTTTGAGAACAAGAGGAAATTCTTCATGCTATTTCTGTTCTACTTCTATAGTGGGCCTCATGCTAATAGTAATCCTATTCCTTGGCTGAAATTGTTTTGATAAGAAGTAGGCACCTAACTCAGTTTGGACCAGTCAGATTCCACTGCTGCTTAATATGATATGACATGAATTTGGGAGGCATGGTGTTTCTCATCTTACAGATATAGAATTTTAAAAATAAGTTTTCAAAGAGAAACAAAAATAAGGCCAATTTTTTTGAAAGAGATTACAGACAGATAAAGTATAACTGCTTAGATAAATGCCTCTTTCGTGGGTTTATAATTCTCAGTTTCTGAGTTTCTGCCCCCATATTGAGTCTCACTTTATACTTTAAAACAAGAGACCATTCTGTATGCTTCCTTTTATTTCCAGTTCAGAATAAATGCAGTTTAAGGGCTTTGTAAATTTCAATCAAGTGAATCACATTGGGTGTAATTTTTGATGTGTGATGTTCTCAGTTAGAAACCTTCCATAGAGAGTTTCTTAATGGTAATGAAGACAACTACAATGACAGATATATACTTAGAATTGAGAATAGTATAGTAAAAGTGAAAGCAGGCATCTAAGAAGAAACAAAATTACCTTATTTCAAGCTTTTCACAGACTTCTGGCATCTTAAGTAAGAGATTTTAGAGGTGTGTGATATTTAATCATGATTGTCAGCTTGTCAGGATTTGGAATCAACTAGGAGACATTCCTCTGGGTGAATGTGGAGGCATTTCCAGAAATAATAGGTTGACATTGCCAATGGGGTATTATTCTGATCAGCTAAGCTCTTCTGTCTTTCTCAAAGTCTTTAGATACCCAAAGGCCCTGAGATCAATATGGAGTGTGGATGGGGTTGCATTTTCTCTAAGCCAGATAGTAAGAAAACCACATGTAGAACATCTTTTGTATTACTTTGGAGATAAAAATAACTGCAACCATTCTTTCTGTATAGACCACCCTATCCAGTGAAATGGGGCCATTAATGGGTCTCAGATTAAAAAAAGGTCTGATGAAAAAAAGTCAGGCTGCTTGTCTGCCTGCCTCCCTTCCATCCACCCTGTTGTTACTGCTACTGCTGTTCTTTGCCGACATCAGAACTCAGCTTCTTCTGGAAACCAGAAGCTCTTCAGGAATCCTCTAGGCCTTCTGTGCCAGAAAGCATCCAACTTTGAGGACTGAGGGGCTACCAACTTCTCAGTCTATGTAGTATGAAGGCAGCCATTGCTGGGCTTCCCAGCCCCTAATGTGTAAGCCCATCTAATAATTCATATATATATATATATATATATATATTCATTCATTCATAGGTTCTGTTTCTCTAGAGAACCCTAATACAATGCAAGATGTATTTCAAGTCCAGACATCTGATCATCTGACCTCTAGAGAGGTCACAGTTACTTCAATTTAAGCTTTACACAAAATTAGAAAGATAAATGTTATTTTGTTTTAAATTTCACATTTCCTCCCCAGATTCTCTACCACATATTTCAAGACAGCATTTGCTCTTTTATTTATTGATTGGTGTGTATGTGTGTGTGTGTGTGTGTGTGTGTGTGTGTGTATGGTGTTCCCATCTGAGGTCATCAATAGACAAGGAAGATGTTTTCTTTTCTTAATTTCATATACGATACTGTATTTTCATCATTTCTAGACCCTCTCTCCCTCCAATTCCTTCTGTGTCCCCCCTTCATCAACTCCCTCTCAATTTCAAGGACTCTTCTTTATTATTCTTTATATATATCCTTTATATTTATGTAGCCTTCTGAGTCCATTTGGTAATATTCATGTGTTCAGTGCTGAGCACTTTGTGATTGGATGGCCTATCAGGTGGTTCATCCATGGAAAGAACTGACTTTTCCCATCTAAGAATCCATTGATTATCTGTAACTCTTCATCTATGGATGGGTACAATGCAGTTTTTTTTGTTGTTTTTTTTTGTTTGTTTTTAGGTCAGCATGCAAATTTGGATTTGGTGACATTGATCAAATTTATATTTGTTTTTTATATTTTCTATCCATGAGTCATGCTTACAAAGTAGCTATCTGCAATTTTTCCTGTGCATTGTAGTTCATAAATAGAAAACTATCAGTGTCTGAGGTAAGAATTATTTTTTTCAGGGGAGGGGGAGGGAGACAATGCCAGGAATTGGATCCAAGGCTTCATGTATGCTAGGAAGTACTCTGCAGCCCCACACATTTTTGACAATCTGGGAAAGATTTCAAAAGAATTTCTGCTTGTATCAAAAAACATCAGTTCCACCCTTTGGGGGCCTACAGGGATTAGTGGTTAGAGAAGGAGAAGCTGTCAGCTATGGTGGTTTCTGCCCATAAGAGCCAAATAACTTTTTTGTGAATTTAGTGGATTACTGGAGACCAAGTTAAAGCCATTCCATGTAAAAAGGGTTTCTTTAGGGCTGGAGCGATGGCCTAGCGGTTAAGAGCGCCGACCGCTCTTGCAGAAGACCCGGGTTCGATCCCCAGCACCCACATGGCGGCCGAGAGCCGTCTGAAACTCCAATTCCAGGAGAACTCCAGTTCCAGGGGAGTCCGACGCCCTCTTCTGACTCCACGGCATTGCACGTCACGAGTGCACAGACTTGCATGCACGACAACACATTCATACACGTTATGGAAATATAATTAAAAAAAAAAATTAAAAAAAAAAAAAAAAAAAAAAAAAAAAAAAAAAAAAAAAAAAAAAAAAAGGGTTTCTTTACATCCTTTATTTCGAAATCTGGAAGAAAGATGCCTTTCAATTTGTGATTAGGTTTTCCTCCCATGACTTCAGATCAAGATTTAGTACAGGGCTTACAAGAGTAGCACTTTTTATAGCTAGGTTTAAAGTGTCACAGGCCAGTTGGACTTGGAAGTTCTCAGAACTCCTGAGGTGTTAGGCTGTGTCAGACTGATGAATTATGTAAAACCTGTTTTCCTCAAGTATTATTAATCACCCTCAAGCAAATGAAGACATGCTAATTAATTTGTGGTGATTTTCACCTGCAAATGCCAAAAGAACTGAACTAAATTAAATCTCACATTCTCTTCAAGCCCAGCACCCTGTTAAATACCTTATGACTTACCCAATTCAATTTCAAAGACATGGTTCTTCGGAAACTGAGTTTGCCTATGGTTTTGATAAACCAGGCAAAAATGAAGAAACCCAGAGGAAGATGCTATTCTAATTGTAAAGGAGGGAATAAAGTCTCCTAAAGAGACTTACTGTGAATTTTCCAGGCCACACCATATATAAGTACAGAGCTAGGATGCAAACCAAAGTCTGTTAAACTCCACAGTCCATGGTCTTTCTGCTGCCTTGTCCCCAACAAAGGAGATAATTCCTTTTACTCACTAGCCCCACACTTAAGCACTGCACATTACCAGCTTAAAACTGCATTTAAAAAAAATGAACATTTCTTGGGGTAGAGGGATGACTTTTAGAGGACTGGTTGCTTTTGAGGAGAGAGGACCCTGAACAGAAGGTTCCCAGCACCCCAATCCAGGACTCCAGTTTCAGGCCATCTGAGATCTGGTGCCCTCTTCTGGCCTCCATAGGCATTGTATGCATGTGGTACACTTAACACATGCAGGCAAAACAGTCACATACATATAAAATGTAGATTTCTCAATTTGTTTCCTCTATTGGAGAAAGAACCTGGAGAGAAAAAGCTTTAGGGGCTTTCACTGAACTGGTGTCATGTGGCCATAGCACTTCTTTCTGAGCCAAGACATTTTCCTTTGGTGATAACCAAAATGTTGTTCTTAGTTGAGAAATATATTTTCATCCATGGTAATGGGTTTGTCACAAGAATCATCTTTGATCTTACTCTGAAAGGAATGGCCTCCAAAGGGAAAATAGTGGAGTCTGATGGACCAGCAGTGGCTTGCAGGCTAGTGTCTAGTTTGTGTCCCTATTTTTGTGCTGGGATAGAAAAACAATTTTGGGAGGAAAGAGTTTATTTCACCTTATAATTTACAGTCCATCCTTGAGAGAAGACAAAATAGAAACTCAGAACAGGAATCTGGAGCAGGAGCTGAAGCCGAGGCCATAGAGGAATGCTTCCTATTGGCTTGCTTCCCCTGGCTAGCTCAGTTACTTTTCTTTTACATCCTGGGCCCACTGCATAAGGATGGTGCCTCCCATATCAACTAGCAATTAAGAAAATGCCTTACAGTCATGACCATAAGACACTCTGTGCTAGGAAATTCCTCAGTTGAGGTTCCCTCTTCCCTGGTGAGTCAAGTTTGTTTTGTTGTTAAAAGCTAATTGGCACAGGTGGCATTGGGCTTCCTAGATCCTTTTCCAGGTCCATGCTCCATATTTTAATTTCCTATCATCATGCCTATGAGATGATTTTTTGACACTTTCAAATGAAATTGGAGGATCACTTGAGGGATGTTAACAGTTACTTAGCATGCCCACAGAGATAAGAATTGTGGTAATGCCCTACAGGATTGCTTAAGGGGCAGGGTGGAGTCCTCTGATATACTCTTGATGGTGATTTCCATTTAGCATGGAGATGCTTAGCCAACATAAGCTACCAGATACTTAGAAACCAGGGAAGAATCTAGGAAACAGAATCTGGGCGAAAGTATGCTGGGTTTAGTGGTTCCTTTCCTTCACTCACTTTTTATATCACTTCTGCTATGCTAACAGAGAGAGAAGGCATGTGGAGCACATTGCTGAAGATAGAGATGACACAAATGGTCTTATATTCTGCTTTTCCTTGTTTGTTTATTGTATTCTCCCCAGTCATAGAACTACTGCTTCTCTCGACAAGGCCTTCTGACTTGAGCTTTTCTCCTCTTCATTGTTTCAAATAACAGATGTCCCTGTTTGCTGAATAGCCAGTGAGAGGTACAAGAGCACACGCTTCTTAATCTTGAGTCTGTTATTGTCACATATGTCAAGTCGCATTTTTTTCTAAGTCACATTTTTATTTCTCTCCTGTCGAACAGAATGGTTGTGTCTGTTGCACAGAGTTGTTCTGAATGAAGATGAAATGTGAATGAAATAAGCAGAATCTGGCTTGCAGAGGGGACTTGAAAAGTTCTGCTTTCTCCTTCTAAAATGAAGATTATCTCTTTTTATTTTCAAAAACCTCCCTTGAGGACTTCTTGTCTCTCTAAAATGTTTCTGCTTGTGTTTTCTATGGAGACATTTCAATATTATGTGGTAATGCTTGCAAATTATGGTTTACTTTAATAAATTAAAATTTTCTCACATTTCTTCTCTTTCCCTGTCCTCCTTGACAGAATAGGACAGGAGAAATAGGAATTAAAATTGGAATTGGGTTTTAATTTGCTCAAATCTGCCAGGATTCCTCTCTCTCTCTCTCTCTCTCTCTCTCTCTCTCTCTCTCTCTCTCTCTTAGAAAGACAGACAGACAGACACACACACCTACTCCCTACATCTTTTGTTCCCTCTTGCATGTTTTCAGGCAAACAATTTTAAAGGTTTTTCATGATTCTACTGGAATCAGAAATATTTCTTTCTGATACTATTGGAATGAGAAATAGTGAAAATCTTAACTCTGGAAAGGTACAATAATACAGATGTTGGGTGGTATTGTCAAACTGTCATGAAAAATGTTCCCACTTTTATTATCTACATAGATGGGAAAGTGCCGGGTAAGGTGGCACACACCTTTAATACCTGACATACTTACCTTCTAGAAGCAAGGATTTTAATGTCAAGAATAAGTGGAGTTTTCAAAGAGGAAAATTGCTTACTTGGCATCTGCCTTTCTACAGTTTGTGGTATTATTAATTATTTCTCACATGGGTTTTTCTGAGTGAGGGTGCAATTATTTGTGAGCCAGTCCATAAAGAACTAAACTTAGAGAATTCTCTGTGAAAGGAACATGAAAGGAACAACTTTAAGGTTTCTTTTTGTTTTGTTTCTTTTTTTCTGTGAAAATGGGGGCATCAAGTAGGGAGTCTTGGATTCTTTGCCTTTAGGAAGTGTCCTCTATTCTCCCCACACAATCATCTGAGGTGACAAAGAACTGACAATGACATTAATTGGAATACGTATTTGAAAAAAAAAAGGAATAGATATTTGGTCTTACTATTTCATTCTCTTTTAGTATATTAAACATTCTTCATTTATAGTCACTTTTTACCATGATTATCATTAAGAATTAAAAAATATGGGCTGGAGAGATAGCCTAGCGGTTAAGAGCACCGACGCTCTTGCAGAGGACCCGGGTTCGATCCCCAGCACCCACATGGTGGCTAAGAACCGTCTGTAACTCCAATTCCAGGAGAACTCCAGTTCCAGGGGAATCCGAGACCCTCTTCTGACCTCCGCGGCATTGCACGACACAAAAAAAAAAAAAAAAAAAAAAAAAAGGGTTTCTTAATCCATTATTCCGAAATCTGGAAGAAAAGATGCCTTTCAATTTTTGTGATTAGGTTTTCCTTCCCATGACTTTCAGATCCAAGATTTGTTACAGGGCTTACAAGAGTTAGCACTTTTTATAGCTAGGTTTAAAGTGTCACAGGCCAGTTGGACTTGGAAGTTCTCAGAACTCCTGAGGTGTTAGGCTGTGTCAGACTGATGAATTATGTAAAACCTGTTTTCCTCAAGTATTATTAATCACCCTCAAGCAAATGAAGACATGCTAATTAATTTGTGGTGATTTTCACCTGCAAATGCCAAAAGAACTGAACTAAATTAAATCTCACATTCTCTTCAAGCCCAGCACCCTGTTAAATACCTTATGACTTACCCAATTCAATTTCAAAGACATGGTTCTTCGGAAACTGAGTTTGCCTATGGTTTTGATTGAAAACAAGGCAAAAATGAATAAGAAACCCAGAGGAAGATGCTATTCTAATTGTAAAGGAGGGAATAAAGTCTCCTAAAGAGACTTACTGTGAATTTTCCAGGCCACACCATATATAAGTACAGAGCTAGGATGCAAACCAAAGTCTGTTAAACTCCACAGTCCATGGTCTTTCTGCTGCCTTGTCCCCAACAAAGGAGATAATTCCTTTTACTCACTAGCCCCACACTTAAGCACTGCACATTACCAGCTTAAAACTGCATTTAAAAAAAAAATGAACATTTCTGGGTTTAGAGGATGACTTTAGAGGACTTGTTGCTTTTTGAGAGAGAGGAGGACCCTGAACAGAAGGTTCCCAGCACCCCATCCAGGACCTCCAGTTTCAGGCCCATCTGAGATCGGTAGCCCTGTCTTCTTGGCCTCCATAGGCCATTGTCATGCATTCGGTACACTAACACATGGCAGGCAAAAAACAGTCACATACATATAAAATGTAGATTTCTCAATTTGTTTCCTCTATTGGAGAAAGAACCTGGAGAGAAAAAGCTTTAGGGGCTTTCACTGAACTGGTGTCATGTGGCCATAGCACTTCTTTCTGAGCCAAGACATTTTCCTTTGGTGATAACCAAAATGTTGTTCTTAGTTGAGAAATATATTTTCATCCATGGTAATGGGTTTGTCACAAGAATCATCTTTGATCTTACTGGTTAAGAGCACCGACGCTCTTGCAGAGGACCCGGGTTCGATCCCCAGCACCCACATGGCGGCTAAGAACCGTCTGTAACTCCAATTCCGGGAGAACTCCAGTTCCAGGGGAATCCGAGACCCTCTTCTGACCTCCGCGGCATTGCACGACACAGGTGCACAGACCTGCATGCAGACAATACATTCATACACATACAAAAATAAATAATAAAAAAAAATTAAAAAAAAAATAAAACCATATGTGTGAATAAAAGATTCCATTGTAGTATAAGAAAAATAAGGGATGGCATCATTCAAGGACTCATCCAACTAAGATCCATTGGTCAGACAGCTCAGAGATATTTTGTCAGTTTTCCAATATGTCATTTGTGGGTGTATGCAAGGTTTTCAGTGGGATCTGTGTGTAAAATCACGGAGACCATGTTCTACAGTATGAAGAATTTAGAAGCAGGTTTAATGTGAACAATTTAATTTCTCTCTCTTCTTCATCTCTTAAGTGGTAATTATGGTACTTCAATGATGTGATGAGGTTAAATATGTTAAAACAAAGAGCTTAACAGTATGCTTGATTTACAACAAATGTTTGATAAATTATGGCTTAGATTATTAAACATTGAAGGTATTAGGCATACTTCTCTTGGGTTATGTCAATTCAAATGCAGCAGAATTCCATTAGAGGACACCTGGCTCCATCATGTTCTGTGTGATTGTCCTGTGGGTTATTTTATAGTTCTCATTGGCACAGAGGTCTCACATATAATGTTATGTATGTCCCTTTCTTCCTTGGTACATGGTGAATTTTCTCAGTAAATGAAGCAAAATCCACCCAGTGACCAAACTTAGCAAAATCTAGTCATTCTTACAACATATTAATTTCAGTGTTTTCATAAAAAGGAAGGCTTTTGAAGGAAAAGTTTCCTAGGTGGTTACAATTCCTACAGACTTGATATACTCTGTGTAAAACCCAAATGGTGCTGGCAAAATTGGATCATCATCTGTAGAAGAACAAAATTAAACCCCTGCCTTTCACTCTGTACAAAAATCAACTCCACGTGGATCAAAGATCTCAATGTGAAACCTGAAACACTGAAGGTGATAGAAGAAAAAGTTGGCAACAACCTACAAGACATAGGCATAGGAAAAGACTTTCTAAATCAGACAGCAGCTGCACAGGAAATAAGGTCAACAGTCAACAAATGGGACCTCATAAAACTCAAAAGCTTCTGTACAGAGAAAGAAATAATCAAGAAAGTGAAGAAAAAACCACAGAGTTGGAGGAAGTCTTTACCAGTAATACATCTGACAAAGCATTAACATCAAGAATATATAAACTACTCAAAAAACAACAAAGTAAGAAGACAAATGACTTACTCAAAAGATGGAGTAAAGAGCTGAACAGAGACTTCACCAGTGAGGAATTAAAGATTGCTGAGAAACATCTTAAAAAGTGTTCAACATCATTAATAATTAAGGAAATGCAAATTAAAACCACTCTCAGATATCATCTCACTCCAATATGGCTAGGTAAGATCAAGGAAACAAAGGACAACAGATGCTGGAGGGGTTGTGGGGAAAGGGGAACACTTATCCATTGCTGGTGGGAATGTAAACTTGTACAACCACTATGGAAAGCAGTGTGGAGAACTCTTAATAGACTCGGAATGAGCCTACAACCTGATCCAGTCACACCACTCCTGGGTATATACCCCAAAGACTCATCCTACTGCAAAGATACATGCACGTCCATGTTTATTGCAGCCCTCTTCACAATAGCGAAGAGCTGGAACCAACCCAAATGCTCCTCAACAGACAAGTAGATGACAAAAATGTGGTACATTTACACAATGGAGTACTATACAGCATTAAAGAAAGATGGCATTATGAACTTTGCAGGTAAATGGATGGAACTCAAAGCCATATGCTGAGTGAAGTAACACAGTCCCAGAAGGACAAACAGGGAATGGTTTCCCTCATTTGTGGATGCTAACACCAAATCCCCCAGAAGAAAGGCAAGCTGAATGATGTTATTGTTATATTTCTGTTTATCAGAAAGCAACTATGTTGTTATAATGTGAATCTGTCAGCTGGCTCTAGAATCCACCCACCAATTATTTTCAGACTCTGTAATTACTGTATATGGGTGGAGTATGTATCCATATTTTAGAGTAATGTACAATTAATGGAGGAAAATGTGAATTCCTAAACATTAAAAAAAAAAGACTGAGAGAAAGATGCAGGACAGTTATGGCAGAATGCATCATCTAGGGTGGGATGGGGTGGGGTGGGGTGGGGGGAAGGGAAAGGGGAATATGCCTGAACTGAATTGAAAAATGATGTATGAAATACACAAAACATCAATTAAAAATCCATAAACTTTGTCCAAGAGAAGGCCAGGACATTGAACTTCAGGTGTGGTGAGGATGCTGAACCCAGATTCTTTGTCCTTCAGGTAAGACTTCACAGCATCACTAGCAGTCTACCTAACAGGCATCATTACTTGCAGTAGTCCCATGGTTGGAGAAAGCCTCCTTTCAGCTGAGGCAGCGAGAAGGCCTTTCATATCCCAGAGACTGAGGCAACTGAGGAGTGAAAACGTGGCAGGTGTGTCAGAGCTTGAGTCCCATCCCTCCAGCTTGTCACTCCTGGGCATTTGTACCCTGTGGCTTCAAGCTGCAAGAGTCTTTATTCAGGGCTTCTTCTACTTCTAAGAACCTTCTCAGTCCCAGATGAGGGTAGGTTGAACGGGCAGGACAGTGAGCTTTTGGAACTGAAGTATCAGTGGCTAAATGCTAAACTTTTGGTCTTCTGGTGGGAAAATTTAAAGGTGCCTTCTGTGTATATTGCTTTCCATAATTCCCAGAAAAACTGAGTCTCTGCTTGTCCATAAGAATATTACTATGGGGCTGGAGAGATGGCCTAGCTGTTAAGAGCGCAGCACTGTCAGGAGAAGGCACCAAGCAAAGTCTGGGATGATTCCACCTTTAAAGAACAGAAAATAGGGGCTGGAGAGATGGCCTAGGGGTTAGGAGCACCGACTACTCTTGCAGAGGACCCGGGTTCGATCCCCAGCACTCACATGGCGGCTGAGAACCATCCGTAACTCCAATTCCAGGAGAACTCCAGTTCCAGGAGAATCCGAGACCCTCTTCTGACCTCCGCGGCATTGCACGACACTGGTGCACAAACCTACATGCAGACAGTACATTCATACACATAAAAAATAAATAAAAAATAAAATTACTGTGAACAGTAATATTCTTTTTAGTGGCTTCTCTATCCTTCTCTACCAATATTTCCTGACTTATCTCCAACAGAATCTAGTAACCAACATATAGTTTTGTCTCAGAGTCTTCTTTGGGAAGTCCAACCTATTAAGAAAGATTTCATTTACACTGCTTCATTTCTTCCATCAACAGTTATAGGATACCTCCTTTCTATATCTAGCTCTTTACAGGAGTTAGATAGATAGATAGATAGATAGATAGATAGATAGATAGATATAGATAGATAGATATAGATAGATAGATGAGAGAGAGAGAGAGAGAGAGAGAGAGAGAGAGAGAGAGAGAGAGAGAACAAGAGAACTTAACTTTATAACAACCCACTATATGGATCATTTGAAGTACCTTAACTAACTTAGATCTTATTTCAGAACTAGGATGGACACTGAAGCCAGAGCGTCATGTATCATGATTGATATAGGGCAGAATATATATGGAAAAGGACTTGATCCTGGATTTTCATGCTTTGCTCTAAGTGCTATTTTCAATTTATTTATAAAGGTGAGAAGAGGGAGGGATGGAGTAATGAATGGCCATCTCCTTATTGTGTTATACATTTTCAAAAGACTTGTAAATCACATCGTCTGTCTCTCAAAGACTCACATAGCAAAGGAAGTAAAATTCTAAGCCTCTGTCATGCCCCTATGGTCCTCTGTGACCTGGCTCCTGCTGAGATATCGAATTGTGCCATTTACATTCTTCCTTACTCTATTTTAGTCAAGTTGGCCGTTTCTTAGCTTCACGGATAACCCAAGCTCTTCCCACTATATTTCTTCCTCCTTACTGTTTCCTCTGCCAAAACAACTCTTCCTCGGATCATTGTAGGGGTACCTTTTTATCATTCTGGTTTAATTGCAAATGTGGTTTCCACAGGGAAAAACTCCCAACTTCCTGGTTAAGGTGTCCACATGTTCCTGGCTCCTATCTCATTCTTTCACCCCACAGAGTTTCTAAGTTTCTGTAGAGTTTTTCTTTTTTAGTTATTTCACTGCACTTATTTGTTTCTTGATTTTTTTATAACTCTAGTAGCATCTAAACGTGTAGATGGCAAGGACATTACTTATTTAATTCATTATTGCTTATTCAGGTTTTACAACACATAGATTTTATAAAATGTATGTGTAAATACATGTAAATGACACAACAGAGAAGGAAAACTCTAGGCATATATCCAATAAGACTTCAAAATATATTTTGCGTATAACTAAGATTTATTTACTCAACTCCTTATAATCAGTGGAATTAATATAACTTGGAAGGATATACATCTTGCTGACATTTTGGAATCTGTGTGCATTCATTAATACCAGTCAGTTTAAGTGTGTGTTCACAGCACACCATTCAGATGAGGGATGTTGGAAAGGGAGAAGGTAGACAGCTTCTTAGCTTCATCTTTACGGCACATTTAATTTCATTTCAGTTAGTTGGATTCTGGGTTTAATTAAAGATTGTTTGGAGTATGGAGAAGGAATATGAAGAAACTCTTAAAAGTCATTTATATTTTAGGCTTTATTTTAAAACATAAAACAAAAAGGAAGATGTTAAAGATTAAAAGGTCTTCAGTCTAATTCCTCAGAAAGCTTTTTTTTTGTCTTTCTTAATTTTGACATTTATATTTTTGTACAGTGATTTTTTAAAAATGGAATTGGGGTTTACTACTGAAGAAGCTTTCTAAAACATATACCTATATGAAAAGAGTTTAAATGGAGTTACTGTAAAACAGTGCAACAATAAGCCTACTTGACATAACAAAGGATCACAAGTAAAAAGCCCAGTCATAGGAAGAGGTTATCACTTTTGGAATTGTTGGCCAGTGGGGTCCCATACACTCTCAAGCATTACAGGCTGCTGTTCTTGCTCTTCATTACACTCCAAGACTTGACAGTATGGTCTAGTAGTGAAACACTACATACTTGAGTCAGAACATGGAGAAATCAGGCTGGTGTTGACTTGGAAGCATCAGTCCTACTGACTAGCTTTCATGGTGTGAGAAGGTTCTATGGACATCACCAGAGGAGAAAAGGAATAATCAGTCTTCCCCAGCTGTGAATCCTATGAGCTACAATAATAACCAGCCTAGCAAGACAGGCCCACTGATGCAATAGTGGTGTGAATGTTAAGGGAGTAACAACTTTCTGATTAGATTTAAGCCACTCCACAAGGTGCCACTTATAACTGGCTCCATTATTGGGGTCAAGAACTTATGGCTAGATAGGTCATATGCCCTATGGGAGAACTTACTACTACTATTAGGCTAAATGGAATGTATGAATCCAACTCCTAATGACTACACCCGTAGATTAGTGCATTGCTCACCTCTCATCAGAGAAGCTTCTTTTGCAGTAGATGGTGACCAATACAGAGACCCACAACTGGTCAAGGTGCAGAAAATAAGAGACAACAGAGTGCTCAGCCCTACCTGGGATATCCACATCACAATCTCTCCTCCCAAAGCTCAGGGATCATTGTGGAAAAGGAAGCAGAAATATTTTAAGAACTAGAGATGTTAGATGACTATAATGAAATAGTGTTTTCTGGATACCATGGGGCAATTGTACCTATGAATTCATAGTAGTTGTGACAATATGTACAAGATCTATGAAAGCTTAAGGTAAACAAAATTCTTACTCATGGGGGACGTGTACACAAAGTCCCACCCCTAACTGAGGAGCTATAGGCAGCTGATAGCTGCTAGGAGAGAGTCTATTTTCTCTAAAAGTATGGCCCCAAGTAGCTTGACCATTTTCCAGTGGATGCTTGACTGAGTATCCCATATCCAGAATACATGGGCAGCACAAATTTGACTTGAGTTGTAGGGAAGGGAGGGTGGATATGGAAGGAGTTGGAACATTGACTATGATGCAAATACAATGTACGAAATTCTCAACAAGTCAATAAAATATTTTAAAATAATTAAAAATATAAAAGGAGGTGGGACATAGAAAGATACTGGTCTACACTTTAATATTCATATCATGACCTCCTTAACATCATCATCTGTACTCTAATGTCAAAGTATATTAAAATAATGAGATTTGGAAGGCAGAGGCAGGTGGATCTTTGTGAGTTCAAGGCCAGCCTGGTCTACAATGTGAGTTCCAGGACAGCTGGGGCTACAGGGAGACCCTGTCTCGAAAAGACCAAAAAAAAAAAAAAAAAGAGATTTATTTGCATTTTCTACTTGATCGAACTCATAATTTCTTTTATTGAATTTCACATCACAAGTTTATCTTCAAACCAAGCCAGAAGCTTTTATTCATGCCTATCTAGTGCACAAATAACAGTCTTTCCATAATCCATGAATCAGTCACAACAAACTTCTAGCTTTAAAGATTGCATGATGTTTTTGGAGAGACTGGGCACTGTTCCCACATGCACTGTAAGAAATTAGAACTATATCATAGGCTAATCCACTTGACAGCTTGTAAATTCCTTTTGATGTAAATTAATACTTGCATTTTAATATTATTAAGAAGTGGTAAAAATAGAACACAGACAATGACATGCAGTAAATGTTTAGCAATGTGGATTTTTTTTTTATTTTAGCATGGTGGTTTTCAACTCTGTAGGAATTAGAGTCATGTAGGTATTAAGAATAAGTTCATTCATACCAAATTTATCCACCTCAAACCTTTCCTAGGAAATCAGGAACTAATATTTGTATATTTAACAAATGTTTAAATTCCCATGAGTAAACTGGTTTGAAAATAGTTTAATAATTAAGATTTGTATGCTAGAGTTATGTAGGATGGGACTGACTTCAGGAAATACCTTGGGATACAGTCTAGGATAGAAGGTGAAGTCAGGGAACCACTGTGTAAGAACCTCAACTATAATAAGAAACTTGTGTGGGTTTGATGGGAAATTGGAGGATTTATTTTATGGCTTTAAGGAGAAGAACAGAAATAAAGGTGAAGAAGGATGTGCTCATGAAACACGGGGCTGGGTGATCTAACATGAAATGGACCAGTGGATTTTTCCTGTAGTGGGTGGCTAAAAATAAGTTTAAAAAATGGTAATAGTTAATGTTCAATTTTAATGGCTTGGTCATTGTTGTATGAACTCTTCCATCTTCCTTCCAAATGCATGATTCTATTACACTATTGAATGTTTTATGTCATTTTTTTTCCTGTGTAGAAATTAAGGAGCTGAGCCAAACTCATAAAATATGGGTTAGTGCAGGAAAGAAATGAAAGGATTCTGGAGTTGAGAGGACAATGAATATATCACCCTTCAGGAAATCTTCAAAAGGGTTTTGCTTTTTTTTAAAGGCATAGAATTAGTGGTTTGTGTTACCTTAATCTGACACGTTAATCCAAGGAACATTCACTTGTCATGCCATTCAGCGTACATAAACATCCCTGTGTTTCTATTTTTTAAATGTGTTTACTTTTATTTTATGTGTATGAATGATTTTGCCTGCATATGTGTAAGTGTATCCATGTCATACAATGCCCATAGAGGCCTGAAGAATGCATCTGATCCCTTGGAACTGGAACTAGGGACAGTTGTTAGCTGTCATGTGGGGTACTGGGAACTGAACCTAAACCCTCCATAAGAACAACTTCACTGCTGAAACATCTCTCTAATTCCAACATCCCTGTATTTCTGTACTCATATTTTAAAATAAATTGGGATCATACTATATATCCATTTTGTATCTAATTTCTTCACTTAATATAACATTGCAGGGGCTGGAGAGATAGCCTAGTGGTTAAGAGCGCCGACCGCTCTTGCAGAGGACCCGGGTTTGATCCCCAGCACCCACGTGGCGGCTGAGAACCGTCTGAAACTCCAATTCCAGGAGAACTCCAGTTCCAGGGGAATCTGAGACCCTCTTCTGACCTCCGCGACATTGCACAACACGGGTGCACAAACCTGCATGCAGACAGTACATTCATACACATACATAAATAAATAAAATTAAAAAATATAAAACATTGTAAACATTTGCCTATATAATTATTAATTAAATATTTTATTTTTATTTTATGAGTGTATTCTCTGTATGCATATAAGTGTGTCTATGCTGTGCAGTGCCTGAGGAGGAAAGAAGACATTGGAGCCCCTGGAACTAGAATTATAGACAGTTGTTAGCTGGCATGCAGGTGCTGGGAACCAAACCCAGATCCTCTGCAAGAGCAGCAGTACTCTTAACCACTAAGCAATCTCTCCATCCCCAAGAATATAAAGTTTAAGTTATTAGTCTGACCTTATGACAGGATGACTTATTTAAACATCATTTCAGATACATAGTACATGTACTCAAGAGTCTGAAGTCCGACTGTGCTCTAGTACACTATCTATGGCTGTTTGGGCAGGCATTCACACAGTGTTACCCTTTACAAAAGCACTTGCAGCTTCAAAGGCCAAAAAGTATTTAAAACTGTTTTAAATTCATGTTTCTTTGATTATTGAGATTCACCTCCACTTTAATAGCTACTAGTATGTCACCAATTAATTATTCTTATATCAGTTTTTCAGGATTGGATTGTTAATTTGTTTGAATTCATGTCACTCTGTATGAAAAGGACAGTTATTAATCACTGTTGAGAAGGCATATCTGCTTTGTTTCATTTGTATAATAAAATAAATTATACACCTACTTATTTGAGAACAAAACTTCTAAAGTTGCTTATTAGGTGTGATCAAATCAATTTGAATATATTCCGGTGGAAAATCTAACAAACAATAAGATTGAGATACTTATTTTTTTTAATTATTTTATTAATTTTATTTATTTCTGTATGTGTATGAATGTACTGTCTGCATGCAGGTTTGTGCACCTGTGTCGTGCAATGCCTCGGAGGTCAGAAGAAGGTGTCGGATTCCCTGGAACTGGAGTTCTCCTGGAATTGGAGTTTCGGATGGTTCTCGGCCGCCATGTGGGTGCTGGGGATCGAACTCAGGTCCTCTGCAAGAGCGGTCGGCGCTCTTAACCGCTAGGCCATCTCTCCAGCCCCCAAGATTGAGATACTTATAAGAAGAACAGAAGATGAATGAGCCACTGCTTTCCAGAAGGGTCATGTTAGGGTCTAATCAGGATGTGATCTAGAGTAACTGGGCATCACCAACTTCTTAACAGGGATGAAGAAAGCCCAGAAAGTGTCAGATATCCAACTTATCAGACAATCTGGAAGGTTTACTGGGTTAGGCAAGGAAACTATGGAAAACAGCTTATATTCAGTCCTAATAGCCACTTCTCCACAGATAATTTCATTAACAAAGTCATCACAACAATTATAATTGGTGGAATTTTGGGTGTGATAAGGAAGGAATTTATTGAAAAAAAAATAGGTGATGTCCCTTGGTTTTATTCTTTAAAGAAAGCAAAATGATATTTGAGTGCTTTGAAAGGCAAGTGTCAGTCACAATGACTGACTAAACATCAAGTGTTTGAATAGTTAGTAAGCAACTTATTCGCCTTTATAATCCTGTGTGTGTGAAGCATGTATCTGTTTTGCATATATGCATGTGAGAGCCAGGAGTCAATGCCAGGTGTCTTCTTCTATCCCTCTCTATTTGAAAAAAATTTTTTTGAGATAAAGTCACAGAACTTGGCTCACCAGTTGGCTATGCTGGCTGGCCAATGGGCTTTACAAATCCACCTGTCTCTTTTTCCCCAGTGCCCAGTTTTTACATGGGTGCTGGGGGTCTGAAGCTTGGCAAGCAGGTGTATTACTAACTTGAGCCATCTCCCAAGTCCCTATCTTTAGAATCTTGAGGAAGCCACAGGTTTCCCTAGGAATGGGTGTGACTGAGATGATGTTCCTGAGAAAAAAGTAGAGCAGGTTAGGAGGTATAAAAGGGCTACCGATTGGGGCTGAAAAGATGGTTCAGTTGTTAAGAGCACTGGCTGCTCTTGCAGCGGACCTGGGCCTACACAGCAGCCAATAAGCATCCTTAACTCCAGTTTTGGGGGATCTGATACCCTCTTCTAGCCTCTGTGGGCATTGCATGATACAGGTGGTGCACTTACACAGATGCAAACAAAACTTTTATATACATAAAAATAAATAACTAAAAAATTAAAAATGGCTACAGTTTGTCAATGCTTGTTATCAACATACACTAAAATCCAAACATACTTAGTTGTAAAGCATTAAAATAATTTTTGATTAATTAGTTAAGATTAGTGCATAGAGCTGAATTAGTGCATAGAGTTAATTAGCCTTATGTTTTCAAGGATCTATTAAGAAAGAAGCAAGTGCTGACTCCCTCCCAATATACAGAGGTCTCTTTATTCTTCCAGGTTAGCAGGGTGAATAAGCAGACTTTGTGCATTTTCTTGCTCCATTGCATATGAAGACCCTTTTTTGTATTTATTTTTTTTATTGATGTTTTATGTATTTCATGCATCATTTTTCATTTCTGTTTAGGCATATTCCCCTATCCCTTCCCCCCACCCCACCCCAAACCATTCCAGATCATGGATTCTTTCATAACTGTCCTGCATCTTTCTCTCAGTCTTTTTTTATGCTTAGGAATTCAAATTTTCCTCTGTTAATTTCATATTATTCTAAAATATGGATACATAGTCTCCACCCATATACAGTAATTACAGAGTCTAAAAATAATTGGTGGGTGGATTCTAGAGCCCATTGAGGGATTCACATTATGACAACATAGCTGCTTTTAGATAAACCAAAAATATAATCATATTGTCACTCTGCTTACCTTTCATCTGGGGGATTTGGTGTTAACATCCGCAAATGAGGGAAACCATTTTCTGTTTGTCTTTCTGGGACTGTGTCACCTCACTCAGCATAATGGCTTCGAGCTCCATCCATTTACCTGCAAAGTTCATAATGCCATCCTTCTTTACCACTGAATAGTACTCCATTATATATGGACCATATTTTTGTCATCCACTCATCTGTTGAGGGGCATATGGGTTGGTTCCAGCTCTTCACTATTGTGAAGAGAGCTGCAGTAAACATGGATGTGCATATCTCTTTGCGGTAGGATGAGTGTTTGGGGTATATACCCAGGAGTGGTATGATTGGGTCAGGTGGTAAGCTCATTTCAAGTCTTTTATGGGTTCTCCACACTGCTTTCCTTAGTGGTTGTACAAGTTTACATTCCCTCCAGCAGTGGATGAGTGTTCCCCTTTCCCCACAGCCCCTCCAGCATCTGTTGTCTTTTGTTTTCTTGATCTTAGCTAGCTGTACTGGAGTGAGATGATATCTGAGAGTGGTTTTAATTTGCATTTCCTTAATTATTAATGATGAACACTTTTAAGATGTTTCTCAGGCATCTTTAATTCCTAACTGGTGACTCTGTTCAGCTCTTTACTCCATCTTTTGAGTAGGTCATTTTTCTTCTTACTTCTTTGTTTTTTGAGTAGTTTATATATTCTTGGCATTAATGCTCTGTCAGATGGTCACTGGTAAAGATTTCCTCCCACTCTGTTGGTTTTCTCTTCACCTCCTTGATTGTTTCTTTCACTGTACAGAAGCTTTTGAGTTTTGAGTTGACAAGGTCCCACTTGTCAACTGTTGACCTTACTTCTTGTGCAGCTGCTGACTGGTTTAGAAAGTCTCCTCCTGCACCTATGTCTTGCAGGTTGTTGCCAACATTTTCTTTTATCACCTTCAGGGTTTCAGGCTTCACATTGGGATCTTTGATCCACTTGGAGTTGATTTTTGTACAGGGTGAGAGGTTGGGGTTTAATTTTGTTCTACAAATGGTGATCCAGTTTTGCCAGCACCATTTGCTGAAGATGCTGTCTTTCCTCCATTGAGCTTCTTTGGCCCCTTTGTCAAATATGAGGTGCTAAAGTTATATGAGTTCAAGTTTGGATCTTCAGTTTTGTTCCATTGGTCAATGGTTCTGTTTTTTTTCTTTTGCCAGTACAAGACTGGCTTTATGACTATAGCCTGTAGTATAGCTTGAAGTCTGGTAATGTAATTCCCCCAGTATTGCATTTTTCACTCAGGGTTGCTTTAGGTATTCGGGGTCTTTTGTTTTTCCGTATGAATTTAAGGATTTCTTTTTTTTTTTTTTTACACATATAATTTATTTATTTATTTTTTTTTATTGATGCCTTGTGTATTTCATACATCATTTTTATAATTTATTATTTATTTATTTTTATTGATGCCTGGGTGATTTCATAATCATTTCCATTCAGTTCAGGCAATCTCCCTTTCCCTTCCCCCCACCCCAACCCCTACCTATATCTGCTATCTTCGTAACTTTTTTTTTTGTTTTGTTTTGTTTCATTTTTTTAACAATAAGTGATAATTTATGAGTACAAGCATCTTCATGTAAAACCAATTTGCAGAGCATGTGCCCAACCCACACAGCTCAGGTCCCACCATCCAGCAGGGGGGGCTTGTATGTTCAATCAAGTTATCAAATGAGTGTCCAGTCTATTTTGTAGTTTCACCTTTCACCCCCAATCGCAGCCCTTACATCTCCCGCCCCCTCTTCCGCAGGTTGTTCCCTAGGCTTAGAAAAGGGGCACAGGTGGATGAGAAGGCAAAACTGTCTACTTTCTCTGGAGCTGTTGTCTTGGTCATCTAGTCAGTTCTGGCTGTTTCTTTCATGGGCTGACAGCCTGTCCAGAGCATAACCTTTCAACCCTACTAATAAAGGGCACACGCCAATTAGGTATATAGGTATTGTAAACAGCAAATATATAGCCTTTTCGATCCTACTAATGAAGCACACGCAATTAGATAATAATATTATTATTTTATTTATTTTATTTTTAAGCTCTCCCTTGGAGGAATAAACCCACGGCTGATGCCACAAGTTTACATCCTCTACAGGTTAGGAGATGTATATAAACCACAGAAGACCCTGCCATACTTAACAGAAGAAAAATGTAATTCATGGATTAACATACCATCCAAAACATCTGTGTCTATACCAAAGTAACCTACCATAACAATTAGTACTGCTTAAATACCTATATATGGCCGGCATGGTGGCACACGCCTTTAATCCTAGCACTCAGGAGGCCAGAGGCAGGCGGATCTTTGTGAGTCAAGGCCAGCCTGGCTTACAGAGTGAATCAGGACAGCTGGGGCTACAGGAAGACCCTGTCTCAAAAGACAAAAAAAAAAAAAAAAAAAAAAAAGGATTTTTTTTTCTAAGTCTGTGACAAAAGCTCTATGGGGATTTTGATTGGATGCATTGAATATGTATATTAATTTGTGTAGATATGGACATTTTTACTACATTTAATTTTCCAATCCATAAGGCATGGAGGTCTTTCCATCTTTGATGTCATTTCAATCTCCTTCTTCAGGGTTGTTAAAATTTTGTTGTTAGAGGTCTTTAATGTCTTTGGTTGTTTATTCCTATGTTTTTTTTTTTTTTTGAGGCTATTGTTGTGGAAGGATCTCCTTATTTTTTCCCAGTTGCTTATTGTTTGTAGAAAGGCTTTATTGATTTTTTCTAGGTTTATTTGTTTTTTTTTTTTTTTTTTTTTTTTTTTTTTTTTTTTTTGCATCCCTTAGGTAAATTCATATATATCTGCAAAAAGGTAGTTTTACTTCTTCTTTTCCAATTAGTCCTCCTTTAATTTGCTTTCTTGCCTTATTGCCCTAGACCAAAAATGCAAATGGATAACAAAAGTGAAAAGAAACAATACACAAAATATAACTAAATATTAATGGACTAAACTCCCCATCAAAGACATAGATGGGAGATTGGATTAAGTAACAGAAAAACCCATCTATATGCTGTCTACAAGAAAACATATCTACTTCAAATATAGGCACCACCTTAAACTGAAAGGATGAAAAAAATTATTCCAAGCAAATGGTACCAAAAAGAAAGCAGGTGTTGCTATTTTAATACAGACAAAATAGACTTCAAAGTAAAAGAAATCAGAGACAAACGAAGGCGATTACATTCCTTTTTTTTTTTTTTTTTTTTTTGTATGTGTTATAAATGTACTGTCTGCATGCAAGGTCTGGCACCTGTGTCATGCATATGCCGTGGAGTTCAGAAGAGGGTGTCAGTTCCCCTGAACTGGAGTTCTCCTGGAATTAGAGTTTCAGGACAGTTCTCTGCCCCGTAGTGCTGGGGATCGAAAACCCGGGTCTCTCTGTAAAGAGCATTTGGCGCTCTTAACCACTAGGCCAATCTCTCCAGCCCTGGAGATTACATCTTATCAAAGGAACAATTCACCATTGAAGATTTCACAATTATGAATATCATATCCCAAACTCTGGTGAACCAAACTTATATAAAGACAATTCTCCAGGACCACCAAGGCACAGGATTAACCCCAGTACACTCATAGTAGGGACTTCAATACCCCACTGACGCCTTTGGACAGGTCAACTGACAAAGAATAAACAGAGAGACAACTGAAACGGAATGATTCATACCACCAAATGGACTCACAGACATCTATCCAAATATCCCTACCTAAAACCAGAGAATACACTTTCTACTCAGCACCCCAGGAAACATTCACCAAAATTGATCACTGATACTGGGACACAGAAGAAAACCACCAAAATACAAAAAGATTGAAATAATTTCATGCATTCTCATCAGACCACATGCAATAAACGCTCAACATCAACACCAGGATAACCCTACTATTTACAAACACAGAAGGACTAAACACACCACTCTTGAATAATGAATGGTCAAGGAAGTAATAAAGAAAAGAATAAAAGCATCCTGGAACTGAATGACAATGATAATACAACACACCAAACCTATGAGACTTTAAAAGCCATTTAAGAGGTAAGTTTTTAGCCCTGGTGCCTACATTAGAAAAAACAGAAGAGCACAATGAGCTATCAACACTGCAGCTAAAAACACTTGGGACAACAACAGAAAACCCAAGCGCAAAACAGACAGGCAAAGAACAAAAACAGAGAGAAATAATGAAAGAAACAAAGAAAACAATACAAAAAACATCAATAAATCCAAAGTTTGGTCTTGAAAGAATGAAACAAGAAGGAACAAACCCAAATCAATACAATAAAATCATGAGAAAGGGGAAATATCAACAACAGACAATGAAAAGATCAAGAAAATCATATGGTAATTCTTTAAAAACCTGTACTCTACTAAGTTTGAAAACCTAAGAAGAAATGGATAAATATTGAAATCTCTGGGAAATCACCCAAAGCTCACCCAAGAAGAGATCGACAATTAAACAGATCCATAATTTATGAAAATTGAAGATGTAATAAGAAAACTCCCAACTAAAAAAAAGCCCCAATCCAGATGGTTTCACCAGAATCTTATAAAACATTTCAAAAGGACTTACAACCATTAGTACTCAAATTTTTTAGAAGGATACAAACAGAGGGAAATTCTCCAGATTCCTTCTATGAAGCCAGCATCACTCTATTACCAAAACCAGGCAAAGATAACAACCAAAAAAAGGGGAACTCAGACACATCTCATTAATGGTCACAGATGCAAATTCTAAAAGGGATACTGAAAATCACATACAGACCCACATCAGAAGATCATCCATCATGACCAGTCGGATTCATACCAGAGACTGAAGGATGGTTCAACATATGAAAATCAATAAATATCATCAAAGCATAAATGGACTGAAAGACAAAAACCACATGATCATTTTCAATTGACCGGAAAAAAACCTTTGACAAAAATCCAGCATCCCTTCATGCTTAAAGTCCTAGAGGAACGGATTGGAGGGAGTTCATTCCTCAATGTAATCAAGCACCATATACAGGAAACCACAGCCCAATATCATCCTAAATGGGGAAACAACAGAAGCATTCCCTTTAAAGGTAGGAACTCTGGCAAGGCTGCCCCCTGTCACCACTCCTCTTCATAAGGTGCTTGAATTCCTGCTAGGGCAATAAGGCAAAAAAAGGAACAACTAAAGGAAGTACTAATTGGAAAAGAGAGGAATCGTTATCCCCTTGCTGGAACATGATTGCTTTACTTAAGGATGCTAAAAAACTCCACCAGAAAACTCCTAGAAATGATTAAGAGCTTCAGTAGAGGTGGCAGGATACAAAATATAACCTAGAGAAAAATCAGTAGCCTTTCTTACACCAAAACAAGCAAACGAAGAAAGAATTCAATGGAGAACTTCCCACTCACAATAACTTTCCCACCACAATAAAATACCTAGGAACAATTCTAACCAATCACCAAAGACTCTACAACAAAAAATTTTAAACCTGAAGAAGTGAACTTGAAGAAGGACATCAGAAGATGGAAAAACCTCCCATGCTCATGGATTGACAAATTAACATAATAGTTAAAGTCCATTTCTGGGCTGGAGGAGATGGCATAGTGGTTTAGAATGTAACCACTCTTGCAGAGGACCAGGTTCAATTCCCAGCACCCCACATGGCAGCTGAGAACTGTCTGTAACTCCAATTCCAGGAGAACTCCCAGTTCCAGGAGGAATTCCAACACCCTCTTCTGACCTGCCGTGGCATTGCATGACAACTGGTGGCACATACCTACATGCAGACAATACATTCATACACATAAAAAAATATAAAATAAGAATTGTAAAAAATTAATAAAATGTCTATCTACCCAAACTTTGTACAATTTAATGCAATCCCCATTAAAAACCCCCAAGAGCTTTCTTCACAGGCTTGGAAGAAAGTCCTTAATTATTTGGAAAAAACAAAGACCTGAATAGCAAAAACAACCCTGAGCAAAAATCACGCAATACAAGGGGGATCTCTATCTAAGACTTCAAACTATACTACAGGGCTGTAGTCATAAAAAGCGCTGGTACTGGCACAAAAAAACAGCCTCTTGACCAATGGAACAAAACAGAAGATCCAAACGAGCACCACACAATTTCAGCCACCTCGAGGGGGCCAAGAAGACACAATGGAGGACAAGACAGTATCTCAACATATATAAAATATATTGTATCACACATGTTCATCTATTCTTCTGTTGTTTTATATATAGGCTGATTGGCCCCATAACTTGTCTAATGTGAAGGGTGCCTCAATAAACACTGATGTACAGAATCTCCTTAAAAAGTTGACTTGGGATAATTTTAAATTAAAATCAGGAGTTATTTGGCTGGCTCATTATGTAGAGGTTGTATTTTTTAAAATTTATTGAAGTTTGTTTGTGTAATTTCCTTCAGAACATCTATAGTCATCTTTTATACCCCCTTCCCTACTGGGCCTCCCATAGTCCCCCAATGTAATGCCTGTACTCCATCATTTGTGTTAACGTCTATCATGCGAAGTTAGTGTCCCCAGATGTCTCTCAGTGCAAGTTCATCCACTGAGGTTAATAAGGCTATCTAGAATTCCTGCCTTCTTCTTCACCTAGCAGGAGTAAGCTGTCACTAGTTCTTTGCTATCTAATTGGATTGACACCCTCTCAATCGGGCAGTGAACCCAAGAGACCACTGTAAATCAGCCAAGTGTACAGGGCTTGAGAGGACATAGAAGCCTAGAGAAAAACCCTATGGTGTCATTTCTCTAGAAAAAAATGAAATTTTCTTTTCATCACACCATGTGTAATTATATTTACAGACAAAAGCATATAGTACACCACTCATCAAAGAATCTACTCTACACAATGGAGGACTACTGCAGAATCCCACAAGTAAGACACAGAACTATCATCTATCATCTATCTATCTATCTTATCTATCTATCTTATCTATCTTCTATCTGTCTGTCTGTTGCTGTCTGTCTGTCTTGTCTGTCTAGTCTATCTACTTTCTATCTATCTATATCTATCTAATCTAATCTACATCTGAAAGATCTCCATTCTAGGAGGACACATCTACAGTTGAACTTCTACACACAGAATGAGGGCAGAGAGAAAACCAGTGCATCCCTCAATTCTCACCAGTAAAAGCTTCCTATACACAATAGAGTATGATGCAAAATGAAGGCCACAACTAGGTCAAACTTCAAAGAATGGGAGTCCCCAGAGTGTGTATCCCTGGATGGGTCCCTTATATACACATCACTCAGCTATGGCTTAGGGGTCATAAATATTGTAAGAGCCCAGACTGCTGCATGAATGTTAGAGAAAGCAGTGGCTTACAGTCAACTGTAAGCATTTCACATGTAAAGTTGTGGCAATGTGGCATCAGTATGGGACCCATGCCACCTGGGACAAGGTCTCAGAGTAGAGCAAGAGAAATAGGTGGGACTGGCCTGGATGAACTACAAGAGACTGATGTACTGTTGGGTGAAAAGAGTATGCCTTATGTAGGATTTCTAGATCTGCTGACTAGGATTCAGTGATCATTTGCACAGAAGGAGCAGGTCTGGGTTTGGGAGCTTGACTGGATAGGGTTAGCTTGGATGTTGTAAGTGCATGATTTCTGATAGGGGGTTAGGGCAGTGGGGTAACTTGAGTTGAGTGGGAACATTGCGTAGAGTAGACAAATTGCTCAAAAAAAAAAAGTGTAGATAAAACTAATTAAAAAGAAATAAAAAGCAAACAAATCAAATGATAGGGCCTGCCTGCCATTTCCACAGTTCTGTGCGGGTTTTATCTGCTAGTCGAGTTTGCATGGGGTCTTGTGCATGCTGATAAAATTTGTTGTAGGTTCATATGAAGAGAGTGCCGGCAGGCAGTTGATGATCTTTTTCCATATGGTCATACACCTCCCTGGACCTTACAAGTCTTCCCCCCCTCTTCTTAAATGGTCCCTGAGCCTTGGGTGAGTGGAGTTTAATACAGGATCCTCTCCAAGGGACCCACATTTAAATGGGAGGAGGAGAGGGAGAGTATTATACAAGGAAACTATGGGGGAAAAGGAGAAGAGAGGGGGACCAAAGAGACAGGTGTTAATCAATAGAGAAATGGGGAAAAATGAGGATACTTAAAATGGGAGGGCGTGAGGGAGGTTTAGACAGGAGAGACGGAAGGATAGATAGATGGTAGATATTAGATAGATGATAGATCGTAGACAGAGAAAGTTATGCTTAGCTAATGTAAAAAACCATAGGAATTATATTATTCTACAGTCCTACTTAGAAAATTGCACATTACAATATCTCCTGACATGGTCATGTATGTAGCTGATGGCTACATAACAAACAGTACCAGACAGGTGAACACCTTCCTTTTAGTTGTTGCCAGGGTTAGACCAGAGACTCCCAGAATTACAGGGACTATTGTCACAGCCCTGATCCACCTCCCAGAAGTTTGAAGGTAAGACCCTATTGCTGAAGACCAAGGCATACTTTCCAACATAAGATTTGAGCAAGAGGAACTTACCTGGAAGCCAACTCCCCTGAAGGCTAGCTTTCATAAGATTTGGAGAGCACTAAGTGATTGGCTAAGGAAGAACATCAGTCAGTGGTCCAACCCCAGCTTTAACGCCTACTAGTTACAATGACTAGAACAGCAAGCTGTATATTCAGGCAGTAGTGACACTATTATCTTGTGCATAAGCAGCAGCTACCTAATTGGAATTTAAACATACTTGATGGGATGGAACTCATGTGTGGTTCTGCAAACTGTTCAGAAAAGCACATGGCTGGAGAAGCCATAGATCCTAGAGGAAAATCCCAAGGAATACACATCCCTGGACATAATGTAATCTCTTACTATGCGCTAAAATATGGATTCTTATAATTTACAGACAAGTTATCTCAGTCACCACTCATCAAAGAAGGTGCTTTTACAACAGAGTTTGTAACAAAGTTCCACAACTGGTCACACCACAGAGCTTGTCTGCTGAATTGCACCAACCCTAAGTGACCACAACATCTACAATGGAACTCAAGACACCTAGGCTCATGAACACAGTGGAACAAGGGGTGGAGAAACTACTAATGATCGTCAACTCTCATGAATGAAGCTCCACTCATTTGGCAGAGGGTCTATGAACACAAAAGGACACAAGTGACCAAAGCATAGAGAACAAGAGTCTGCAGAGTGTGGGTTCTTGGGACAGTACTCCTATTGAGAAATTTCTGTTGCTGACTTCCACAATAAGCTGTTTGGATCCATGTATGTCAGTCGTATAAAAGTTTTCTTTTTCCATATTCCTTTGCCAGCTTGTTGTTATTTGTTTCTTAACGATTTCTGATTCTGAACATAAGATGGAATCTCAAATAGTTAGTTGTTCTGCAATTTCTCTGATGGCTGGAGAAGATGAACACTTTTCTAGTACTTATTAGCTATCTGTTTTTTTCTATTTGAAAAATTATTTTATTTCTTATTGCAATATTTGAATTCTTCATAATATTCTATAATATTAATCCTCTGTCGTTATGTATAGCTAGTAAAAGATTTCTACAATTTCAGGCTGTCATTGTCACTTGATTCATATGTTCCTTTGCTATATCAGAAACATACTTTCACAAGGGCCCATTTGTATGACTATTGGTGCTATTTCTTCAGGGCTGGAGTCCTATCAGAAGAGTTCTTGCTTACCTCTGCATAAGAATTTACTGTACCTTTTCCTCTAAAAGTGTCAGCAGTTTCAGGTCTGAAGATTAAGGCTTTCTTTGATCTATTTGGGAATTGATCCATTTGGAGTTTCCTGCAAGGTGAGATATAAGGATCTTGTTTCATTTTTCTACATGTAGATATGAGTTGTCCTAGCACCATTTGTTAATTAGGTTGTATTTTCTCCAAAGTGTTTGTATTTTCTCTAAGTGTTTTTGACCATCTTAGTAAGAAATAAATTAGATGGCTGTAGTTTTGCTGGTTTATGTATGGATTGGTCTTCTGTTCCATTAACCCATGTGTTATCTTGTGTCACTACCATGCTGGTTTTGTTAGTATGACTCAGTAATACTCCTTTAAATCAGGTATGGTTATACTTCCATCATCATTGTTTTTCCCAGGATTGCTTTGGCTACCTGAGTATTTCTATGTTTCAAGTGAATTTAAAATTTTCTTTCTGCTTCTGCAGTGAATCAGTTTTAATGGTGTTTGCATTGAATATGTATATTGATTTATGTAAGTTAACTATTTTTTCATAATTTAGAATATTTTTTATAAATATTCATAAAACTTTAAAAAGTTTTCTAATAGAGTGCTTAGGATCTCTTATGTGTAAGAGTTAAACATCTTCAAATAGAGATACTTTGACTTTCTTCCTTCTTATTGTATCCTGTTCAGAAAGATTTTATTATTTTTATTTTGTTGTGTTTATGCATTCCGCATGTGTGTAAGAGCACCTTGTCATCCAAACCATGGAAGATGTGAAAAGGGTGTTGGATCCCATAGACCTGGAGTTACAGACAGTTGTTAGCACCATCGTGGGGGCTGGGAGTTGAATCCAGGTCCTCACAAGAGCAGGCCAGTGCTCTTAACTGCTGCAATGTCTCTCCAACCCCTACTATATTGTATCCCTTTTAATTCTTTTCCTACTGCCTCTAACTAAAACTTCAAGCAGTATAGTGAATAAGTAGGTAGAAAATAGACATCCTTGCCTTGCTTTCTGATTTTAATAGAACTGCTTTGAGTTTTTCCTCATTTACCTTATGCTTGCTATACGTTATATGTTACTTTATTATGTTAGCAATATGCATTTTTTATTATATTTTTATTATATCCTAGTTTTCTCATGGACTTTTATTATGAAAGGATTGATTGTCAAAAAACTCTTTTCTGCACTTTGGGATGCTTATTTGATTTCTGTCCTGTTTGTCTACTTATGTGTATATTATAGTTATTGACTTGCATATATTGAAACCACTTCTGCATTTCTGGGATGAACCAACTTGATCATGTTGAATTGATCTTTTCAATGTGTTTTAAAATCAGTTTGCAAGTATTTTATTGAAAAAAATTATATCGTGTCTGTCATCAGAGTATTCATCATATTTTTCCTTTTATGTTTGTGTCTTTATTCTGGTCTTGATGTCATGAGTGAATGCTTGCCTTTATACAGAGTTTGAAAGCATTCTCTCTGTTTATTTAAGCATAATTTGAGAAGGGACTGGTGTTAGTTCTTTTAAGTTCTGATAAAATTTAGCAGTGAATATTATGTGGGGCTGACGTTTTACTTGTGAGGATATTTTCTCGCTATTATGTCTATCAAATTGTTCATTTCATCTTCATTTAGTTATGGTAGGCCATCTGTCATCTAGCTGTTCATCTATTTATTCCATATTTCCCAATAGTGGAATAAAATTAAGAGCTGTCTCCTAATGATTAACTGAATTTTATTATTTCTACTGTTGTTAATTTAGGTATTCTTTCTCTTCTCTTATGTTAGTTTGACTAAGGGGTGTCAAACTTGCTTAATTTTTTTCACAGAACCAACTCTTTGTTTCATTAATTTTTTGTATATATTTTATCTCTATTTATTCATTTCTATCTGAAGGTAATTATTTCTCTCTGTATGTTTTTGTTGATTTTTGGGTTCAGCCTTTCTTATTTTTTTCCAGAGTGCAATGGTGTTTTTTTAAGTTATTTATAATCTCTCTGATTTTTTTAATTTGGATTCTAGCTATAAATTTCCTTCTCAAGGTTGGTTTCATTGTATCCCAGAGAGTTTAAAAGGCTGTATTTTCCTTTTTATTTGATCTTAGCATTTTTACCATTGTTTCTTCAATGACACATTATCATTCATTAGTGTGTTGTTAATTGCTATAATTTTGTCCACGTTCTATAGTTTTGTTTGCTGTTGGCTTCTTATTTATTCTATTGTTGTTATTTAATACAAAGATACTCATTTTCCTCTGTTTGTTCCTAGGCTGCTTATGTTCTATTATTTTATTATTTTATAGACAGTTCCATGAACTGATGAAATTATTTGTAGATGTCTATTAGATCTCTTTGGTCTATGGTATCATTTAACTTTGATATTTTCTGTTTATTTTTTGTCAGGACTGGACTGTCTGTTGGTAAGAGGGGTTTTGCATTTATCCATTATTATTTTATTGTGATTATCTGTGACTTTATAGGTAGTAGAATTAAATTTTTCTTGGTTCACTTATTTTTATTTTCTTATATTAGTGTTTTGTTGCATGTTTGTAAGTGCAATATGTGCACACATTATCCATCAAGGCCAGAAGAGGGCATTGGATTCCCCTAGAACTGCCGTCTCACACGGTTATTAACCATAATGTAGGTGCCACAAAACCAAACCCAGGTCCTCTGCAAGAAGCCAGGCTCTAGCTGCTGAGCCATCATCTCCAGCTCCATATAGTAGTAGGTTTTTTCAAGTGAAATTAAGGTACTCATATTCAGTGACTAATGTCATTTGATAGATTGTTTCCTTAATCAGCATGCGGTGATCTTTATTTTTACTGACTACGCTCTATTGAAGTCTATTTTGTCAGTTATTATTATATTAAACGTGCTTATTTTCTAGTTTTATTTACTTGGACTGATGCTTTCCATCCTCTTAGCACAAGGTAGTATATGTGTTTCTTGGAGAGAACAAATAGGTCCTTTTTATTTAAGCTTTAAAAATTTTTAAATTTGGGCTGGGGACTTGTTCTCATTAGTTGGGAAGCACTGGCTGTTCTTGTAGAAGGACCTGGGCTTGAATCTCAGCACCACATGGGGTGGCTAACAACCATTCGTAACTTCAGTTCCAAGGAATGACAACTCCTCTTCTTGTCTTCCATAGGATATTGCACAACAGAGTGCACTTAACACATGCAAGCATAACACTCAGGCATATAAAAATTAAACTATGTAGCTAACACTCATGCATATTAAATTAATTAGTGGTGTGCATGTATGTGTTTGTGGTTGGTTATATGCACATGAGTGCAGATACCCATGTACATATGAGTAAAGATATCCATAGAAGAAGGCTTTTGTTCCCATGGAGCTCGAGTACAGGTGTTTGTGAGCTGACCTGATGTGGATCCTGGAAATAGAACTAAGATCATCTTCAGCCCCCTGAGTCCTGATTTTTTAATCCAATTTTATAGTCTTTTTGGTTGGAGAATTGAGATCAGTATTATTGAGAGTAATTACTGAAATTGAGTGAAGTACAAAGAGAAGACAGGAGCAGTAGAGGTAAATGGGAGTGTGGGTGGGAGATGAGGGCAGCTTTGTTTAAAGGTAGAATTAAATTAGAGTGGTAAAGAAATATAATCTCAGCTAACATTCGAGCAGCCCCAGCTCAAGGAGACTAAGAGAGCAGAGACCTTACAAACCAAGCCAGCCTATGTTCTTTGGAAAGGAAAATGAAGAAAAGGACAAGAACAGGATAAAAAGGACAGATAATAGAGGACAAGAACAAAGCAGGACAGAGCAGGCCTTCTAAAGGACATGGAGTATTAAATAAAGGAAGAATGAATGAGAAGGGGAAAGAGCTGGGTCAGGGTGTAGAGTACAAATGCAATCTGGTGTGTTTGCTGGTTTTAGCATTGATTCCTTTAGCATTCTTTCCCCAGCCTCCAAATCCTCTCACGCTCCTTAGCAATTTCAGATCACAGATGTTGATCACACCCAGGTGATCCCTTTAGGGGCCATGCTGGAATGCTCTTCTTGCCTCTGGGCCTTCCTTTGGAATATTTGGTTACGGATGGTGGTCTGTTCCACAGGCACTGTTTCATAGGTCTAGTCACAGAAGCTGCTTATAGCTCTCACCAAATATTCAGGGGTCTACTTGTCAATACCAGCTTCATCCCTCTGTGACCATTCCTGATGTCTAGTTTGCTCCTCAGAGCTTGTTTCTATGTTCCTCTGCAGACTCTGGCTCCAAGCAGATTTTCTACTTCACTGAGTTCAAAGTTCAAAGCAGCTCTGGTTCAAAGTTTCTTTCTTGCAGGCCTGGAGGTCTTTTGCTGGCCATGTTTCAACTGCTCTGAGTTTTCTAAAAGTATGATTCATACAGGGTCTCAGGCATCCAAACCACCAGTTCAGTAAAGGTCATTGTAAAATGGCACCCCATGAGTGCTGTCATCAAGTGCTTAATGCCAAATTAAGAAAGGTGGGTTTTCCATTTCCCTGTGGTAGTACTACTGCTAAACACTCTTCATCTGCTTTCCCGCTCTTTTTAGGTTCTTTACAATGACCATTACTGAACTAATGACACAGGTTTTCAGAACCTCTCTGTCTTGGACTGTGGCTGTGATGTTGGCATTCCTTTGCACTGGATATATGACTTCTCAGAGCCAGCCATTCCCTCTGGGACGGACTCTAGTCTTTCCTGGTTTGAAAATTTCACCATTTTGCTTTGCTATTAAAGCTAGAGAATTCCACCTCTTCTGATAACTATTACCCAGTGTCTCCAGTTTATTTCCCAAAGAATGGCAGACACTGCAAGAATACATATTATTATTGAAAAACACAATACACACATACCTAAAAGAAAAGAAATCAGAAAACAAATGAAATAAACTACCCAAAAAGATGGGTTTAAGATAGACAAACAAAGAACGGGACTAGATTTATCTGATTATAGGTCACATACCTTAAAAATTGTGACTGTGAAAAGCATCGAGGAAGTTTAATTGAGGAGAGGGAGGAAGGAGCATACTAATAATGATTAATGGCATCTAAAAAATCTGTAGGGAAATATAAATGTATTTATAAGTTTACTTAAAAAATAACGACATTCTCATCTTTTCTCTCTCTGCTTCCTCTCTCTTCTTCTCTCTCTCTCCTGTAGTTATCTATCTAATAGGCTATCTAATAGAAATCTCAATACCAGATATGGGAAACTCCACCAAACAATATAGCAATGGTCACTGCCATTGGTTCCTTCCTGAAACTTGAGTGTAAAACTCTATTGCTGAAAGAAAACCACACATTTTGGACACGGGATTTAGAGGAATTGATCTGGACAACTGAAACCTGAAAGCCTCCTCCTGAAGACTAGTCATGGTACGGGAAGGTGCAATGCAAGCCACCAAACCAAAGGAGAAAAGGGATCAGTCTTGCCCAGTTACATCTAACATGAATCATAACTGTGACCAGCTCAGTCAAATATCACTAATGGTGCAAAGGTGACACTTTTCTCTTAGGGAAAATCTATAGCTGTCTAATTAGACTTATGGCCAGCTCAGTAGAAGGGAATTCATCACCTGTGCTGTAGACTTGCCCAACTATCAGTTGCCAAAGCTTAGTCCCTAGAGGGTTGTGTCTAGCATTCTGGGTAAAGTAAAGAGGAAAAGAATGAATCCAGATATAAAATTATCCAGTTCCAGATGCAGGAGTAACCTAAAAAGTTTCAGTCTGTACTTTGGAAGAGAATCTTCTCTTTAGCAGCTACAGAACTAATGTAGCCAAAAATCAAACCCAAACCATCATGATAAATTGGGTGAAAATATATAAAATTAATTAAAAATTGGTAAAATAATATAAATTAAGTTCCACCCTTAACGGGTGTTATTCATTAAAGTGGACATCCACTGACTGGAGACAGAATAGGCTTTGTAAGTTAGGATAGTGATGTATGAAAGGATCCTAATGAGGCTAAGGCATTGGATTCTCAGATTCTAAAGAGTTTATTTTGCCTAGAAGTACTGTTCTCAGATTTAGCAAAAGTGTATCCTATCCCCACCCCATATAATAGTGTTCTCTCCACACTTGTCTGAGGGAATTAGTCCTGCATTTTCAGTGGAACCTGCAATAACCTTCCCTGTAGCAGATGTTAAGCAAAACAATGCTAATACCTCTCATTGTCCAACTATCTTTGACTCTAGACCTATAGTCTCAAGACTAAGCAGGCCCCCAGAGATGAAGGAGGAAGTGTAATCTATGAGGAGGTACACAGTGACACCTCTAAAGAGTTCTAATTCCTAGAAGCAGAAGCCTGGGGAGTAAATGTGGGAGGGGATTTTAAGGGTCTAGAATAATGGTGGAAAGAGCCTAAAACTAGATCAAGAGGAGTTAATTGATCTGCGCTGATTAAGCACCTATACATGAGTTTATTTGGTTCCTGGAGTAGCAAAGACCAAGGGGTATCACTGTGTTAACAAAGACAAGCCAGTTACTTACAGTAATGGACAACATAGTGCAATCATTAAAGATCCTCTGACTTGCCTAGACCTTTGGTACTGGCTAATCATATCAGGTGTTCCAGTTGCGAAGTACGGTAGGAAATCTGCTTAAATTCCTGGGTATGTATGTCAAGAACAAATGAAAGGCACCTGAATCAATTAGCATGAGAAAATTGTGGCCCCTCACCTAGACTCGAACCAGTGTATAGATTCAGAATCCCCGAATGAAGGGGAGACAAGGTACCCTTGAGGACATAACTTACTGCAATATCCAAAAAATTTACTACTAATCCTGTTCCCATACTTCTTCAAAGAGAGTACTTCCTTTAGTACAATATAGGATAATACTACACTGAAGAACTAGAAATAATCACACCTTTTTGAGGCTCTGAGACACTGCCTCTAAACTGACATTTATTCCAGAAGTCACTCAAAAGCATTGTGATCCTCCAGTTAAAGTAGGAGCCTATGAATGTTAGTGATTGAATAGAGTTTTTAGCCGAAAGTTCTTACCCACTGTGGACCTCTAAACTGATAAAGTCATTATTTATCAAGGTGAAGAATGCATAGTTAGTGTAGATAAACTAAGAAGTTGCCAAAATCCCCACATGGGTTCTCCAACTTGTGGACAAAGGGCAATTATCATTTGAAATGTCAAAGGGAATTCATCAGAGCTACCTCTATAAGAGAAAATAGAGAACCAAACAATTATGCATCTTAAAGAGAGGTCACAGAAGTCTAAGTACCAGTTTGAAAATGTAGGGATAGTGTTTTCTGACCACATCTCTTCTTCCCTATCTTGGTGAATCAGTGAGTTTTATTGGGGTTGTTTACAGGAATATGGGTGAGGATACTTAGAAGAACATAAATTGCCACACCAACTCCAGTGTCGTCTGTGTGAGCAATGATGGAAGTCATAATAGCAGACAGGAAATACGTAGTCCCTCCGAGGGCTAAGCTCCCTGGGCAGAAGGCTCGGCTTTAGCTCCAAGTGCACAACGTCTATAAAGGATGATTTACGCTTCCTTGGGTATTGGTGCTTTGATATCTGTCTCATTGATTCTTTTCCTGATTACAGCACGACCTCAGTTCCAAAACAAAGTACAGTTAAATGTGTCTGGAAAAAAATCAGGTGAACAGAAAACTTCCACCCACTAACCATCTGACTTACACAACTGCATGGATATCTGTGACCTTACAGCTGAAAAGATCATACAGAGCAAACTATCTTAAAGACCCTTTTGTCCTAGAAATCCCTACAAAGATATTATGAATGAAAAAACATTACACTGATATCATAGGTCAGTTTAAAATAACAAAAGTGTTTTTCCAGACTTAATAAAAATAAAAGCTTAATCCCTTAAGCAAGGAGCTACATCTGATAGAATTAGTAAATTAGAAAATACTGAGTACAGTTATGGCATGAAAATTAACAATACTTTGCGTCAGAGGGGCATGTGGTGGGCTTCTCCTTTAAGAAAACAGAACTAATAAGAGGTTCTCCCAGGCTATGGCTTGAATTACAGCCTAAAAATAACAAGCGGACTTGGGAGACGGATAATCGGGCTCCAGGAAAGATGAGAAAAAAACAAATTGAAACTGCAAAGGGAAACAAAGTCTCACAAAATAAATGATCCATGGTTTGTGGGTTTATTACCACTGTTTGTTGCTTATCTCCCCTGCCAAGACAGCACGAGCAATATACCATGTGTAACTGCTTCTGACTGATGTGTAAATTTAATTGCTTGCTGTCCTTGAAACCCAGGGTGAGTTCCTTAGTAATGCGTCTATGTGTTCCTGGGAGATGTGCTAATCCTGGTCCGTTTTCCTTGCTCTGTGGTATAAAAACAACTGATTTGCTCTTAGTAAAACACAGCAGATTCAAAAGCCAAACCAAGTGATCGTTTCTGTCTGCTTATCTCCGAACCCCGTGCCTTCTTTCCAAGAACCCCGATTCCCACGGTCTGAGGGACCCCTGGCTGGGTCGGTCTGCGGCAATAAATGACTTAAAAACATTTGCACCACCAAAAATCCACTCCAACATGAGTAAGAGCTTACAAAAGCAGGAACCTTGGAGAGTACTGCATAGCATACAGGGAGCTCAACATGTTGGAGAATGATTTTCTAATATTGGCTCAGCTTTTCCGAAGTGTGTTTTCAGCATCCTCAGGGGTGTTCATGTTTGGCAGACAGGAAGGACTAGTGAATCTGATCAGTTTTAGGGACTTTCTGAAGCTATTGAGTTGTTTGCTTTCTTTTGGAATATTCTGTTGTTTACTGAGGTTCCCTCTAAATGGAAGGTTTTATCTCAGAGAAGGAAATTGCTACACACACTTAATCTTAGAGGGCTACATATACCTTCTCTTTAGCACTCCATTTTGGCCTGTGGAGAAGATGGATCATGAAGAGTAACAGTTAATTATCACAAACTTAATCAAATAGTGCAATTGCTGTACCAGATGTAGTTTCCTTACTTGAACAGATTAACATATCTGATATCCAGTATGTAGTTTCTGATCTTGCAAGTCTTTTTGTTCTTGAGACCTGCCCATAAGAACCACCAGAAGCCTTTGTTTTCAGCTGCCAAGGCCAGCAGTACACATTTACTGCTTTACCTCAAGAGTGTATTAATTCTCAAGCCCTGTGTCATCACTTAGTTTTCAAGGATTTTGATCACCCAGTCATGTACAAAGTAGCACATTTTAAGTCCATTACACTGATGACATTTACTGTTGATTGGACTAGATGAGCAGGAAATTGCAGCTACTCTCTACTTGTTGGTAAAGTATATCAACATAAGATAGGATGGGAAATAAATACAACCAAAATTCATAAATTCGAGTTAACATGTCTAGACCCAGTGAGTTGGAGCTTACCTGAGTTATTCCTTGTAAGGCAAGGACAAGTTGCCACACTTGTCTTTTCCTGCTGCTAAGTAAGAGGAGAATGCTTCGTGGGGCCACTCGGATTTTGGAGGCATCACATTTCTCATGAATGTGTTACAGGGACCCAAAATACAAAGTAACTAAAAATTTTGCTATCTTTAGGTGGGTTCTGAAACCTGAAAAGGTCTTAAACCTGTCCAGGCCACTGCACAGTCTGTTCTGCCATGTGGGATGTACTATCCAGCAGGCCAGATGTGCACTCAGGATTTCAGTGGCAGATCAGTATTGCTGTTCTGGAGGACCTTGCAGCCCCCATCCCAGGTGAATACAGGGGAGACCTGTTTCATTGTGGAGGGAGGCCCTACTGTTATAATCTACACACAACTATTTTCACTTTAAGAGGTAGCTCTTGTCCTGCTCTTGGGCCTTAGTGGAAACAGAGTGTTTGATAATGGGCCTGAAGTTACTATGTGGTTTTAGTTGCCTTTTATTATCTCATTTACCAATCCTCAAGGGTGGACATACGCAAGAACCATCTATCACCACATGGAATTGGAATTGGTATACACATGGCTGTACCGGAACAGATCGTTTAAGTATAAGCAAGTTACATAAAGATTTTACTAAAATGCCTGTGATTCCTACTATCATTATATGCTTTCTGGCCCAAGCACAAAATGGCCTAAAAATTGCAACTTATGTAGGGAGGAACTGAGGAAGAAAAGACTAGGTCCTGGTTTACTAATGGTTCTGCACGCTGTGCAGGCACCACCCAGAAGTGGAACTTTACATTATCTACCCTATTCTGAGGGACAGCCCTGAAGCTATGGCAAAGAAAGGAGGTCTTCACAGTAGGCAGAACGTTGTTCAGTGAACATGGCTTAACCTTTTGTTCTTGGAAGAATGAAATGGCTCAGATTTTGTGATTCTAACTTTATTCATGAACTGTTAGGCTATGGTTTGTCAGATTGGTCAGGGTTTTAAAGAAGGTGTGTGACTGGAAAATTGTTAGAACAGAGACATTTTGGGGAGAGGGATGTGATAGAAAACCTCCGCACATTAAAAAGAAAGGTTCATCAAGATGATCTGTGAATGTAAATTATAAATCGACAACATAAACTTCAACAGAAGTTATTTAAACATATAAATTCAGTAGGTAGGAGTTTGTGTATTGTTGACCTGTTTCCTGGGAGATGTCGGTAACTTTTCAATTGGCTCCTGAACAAAGTGGCTGTAGAGGATGTGATGGAGGATATGCATGTGCTCAACAGCTTAGACTTTCACTCATCAAGGCTGACCTGGATGCAGCTGTGATTGAGAGCTAACTCTGCTAGCAGCAGAGACCAGCATTGAGCCCCTGATATGGTATCATGTTCTCTAGGGTAACAGCCCAGTGACCTTGTGGCAGGTTGCTACACTGGACCACTTTCACCATTAAAAGTATAGTATTATGTTCTTTATGGACTAAGCAGTTTATTCTGGTTATGGATATTCCTTTCCCAAATATAATGCTTTTGTCAAAAAATATCATCTATGGACTTACAGAAGTTTTGTCCATTACCATGGCATTCCACACAGCATGCTTACTGATGCAGGACCCCATTTTATTCTATTTTAATTTTATTTTTTTTATTTCTATAAAGAATTATGTTTTTTATTTTATTTAATTTTATTGATGGTTGTTTCATTTATACATCATTTTCCAATCTATATCAGGCATATTCCTCTTTTCCCTTCCCCCCACCCCCACCTCATCCCAGATAATGTATTTCTGCCATAACTGTCCGCATCTTTCAGGATTTATATATCTTATAGTGATAATCCATGAGTATACGCATCCTTTTTTACGCTTTTGCAAAAGCCAATCTATGATGCTGTGTGACTTTGCCCAAACCCCCACAGTCCCACCATCAGTGGGAGGTGCTAGTGTGGTGTTCAATCAAGTTACTCTAAGATGAGTGTCCAGACTGACACGCGTAGTTTCACCGTTCACCCCTAACCATATCCTACATTCTACACGCCCCTCTCCAGCAGAGTGCGCGCGTTGTAGGCTTATAAAAAGGGCACAGGTGGATGAGAAGTAACGGTCTCTCTCTCTGGAGCTGTTGACTTGGATTTTGGTCAATTCTGGCTGTTTCCTTCATGGGCTGACAGTTGGTTCAGGAGTAACCTTTCTGATTCCTACTAATGAAGCACAAGACATTAGATATATATATGTATTTAAGCAGCACTAAAGTTATGGTAGGTTACTTTGGTAGGTTACTTTGGTATATGATGTTTGGATGGTATGCTTATCCATGAATTATATTTTTACCCCTGATAAATATAACAGGATCTTACCGTGGTTTATAAAATCTCCTAAACATTAGAGGAAGTAAGCTTGTGACATCATCCATGAATTATTCCCCCAAGAAGAGAACGCCAACAGCCACATTAGATTTGATATACAAGCACACTGGCTGCCTCTGCCTGCACAGATTCACAGCTGTGTGATGTGTAGCTTGGTGCTGCATGGTGGAGTTCTTGCTTGACTCAGCGAGACCACGTATTTCTTTATTGGTTTAGTGGCCTTGGGAACGCACTCTCTGCACTCCAGAGGCAGCTGTTACCCTTGCATGTGTGGTCTCGATACATATTTCCCATGTTAATTTCAGGTCTTTGGCAGCAGGGTGTTATCGCCTCTCCTCCTGCAGGATGATACCCACTTAGGGCAAGGAGCCCTTACCTTTGTGAGGCCTTGGATCCCCTGGCCAACGATCCCCTGAGTGTAGTTAGAAAAATCCATTGCTATTCAGAGTCCTGCATTAAATATACTGCCTAAGTGCACTAGCCCAATGATTTAGTATTTAAAGTATTTTTGAACAGAGTATAATCCTTTTTCACAGTTCTTATGTCTATTAGCAATTAAAGAAGGCATTTTTACCGGTTATATAAGAGATTACCATCTATAATGGTTGTTTCCAATTTACAGTTGGAAAAGTACATCATCATCGTCATATTTTTCCTTGTTTTATGGGGGGGGCAAGAAAGTCATATCAAAAACCTTTGTTTGACCTTAGAAAGTAAATGTAATTGACTCATTATAAATAGTTGTACATGTAGGATCCACAGAAGGTTCGATGTTTAATGGGCAATTGAAGGCTTTTCTTCCTTTCAGTGTCAGACGGTCAACCTTCAGTTGCCACTTTTTGGTACATCCTACTCATGCAAAGCTGATCTACGTTTTCTTTTCTCAGCCTGTTGGTGGACATTTTGTCCGTAACAAACAAATCTCTTCCAATAGTTTAAGATTTAATTGGCAAGGTTCCTTGACGTAGAGGTTTCATGTCTGTCTATGTACGCTGCCCCCTCCCCCCCTTTTTTTTAACCCATGAGTTCTCCAGAAGACAGTTGAATTATACATAACTATAGAGTCAAGGCACAGATTTCAACAAATTAACTCATGTTGTTTTGGGTGACAATATATGATTAACTGGGAAAGCAAACTTATATTTTTTTAATTATCTTACAAGTAAAGGAAAGATGTTACAAGTGATACTGTACAACAGAGAAATCTAACTAGAAAACATTGCTATGTGCCAATCCCAAATTATTGCTCTAGAATTTGTGTGTAAAACAAATGTGGACAAACAGCGAATTATATCTACATTAACTCAGATGCATTTACCGTTTTTATCAGAGTCGTAAACCCATGTTGTTTAATATACACATATTACTTTTACTAAGTCCTAAAACACCATTTTTCCTGTAGACAGTGTCTAGGCTAAACTGAGTACTTGCTGAACGCACATCAATTAAATATGCCTTGATTGATATACACCCGTGTTCCTCTCCAACCCATCCCCCCTTCCCAATTCACCATTCNTTTTTTTTTTTTAATCGGGAGTTTTTCTTATTATCGTTTCAATGTTCTCTTTTGCTACAGGTCTGTTTAAGCTGTTGCTCTCTTCTTGGTTTAAATTTAGTGGTGTTCTTGACTCTAGAAATTAATCCATTTCTTTTAAGTTTTCAAATTTAATATAGTATAGATTTTGAAATTATTCCCTTACAAGATCTTAAAATTTTTTTTTTTTTTTTGTCTTTTTGAGACAGGGTCTCCCTGTAGCTCAAGATCTTAATTTTTTTGGGGGGTCTGTTGGGATGTTTCTCTGTTTTTCACTGATTATGTTAATTTGGATTTGCTCTTTCTTTCTTTTGGTTAGCTGGTCTAAGTGTCTATTTTGTTTATACTTTTAAAGATACAACTACATTCATGATTTTTTGTATTATTTTCTTTGATTGTATTTCATTAATTTCTGCTCTGGTTTTTGTTACTTCTTCTCATCTATTAGGTTTGGGGTTGTTGGTTTGTTCTTACCTTTCTAGGGTCTTGAGTTGTACTCTTTTTTTTAATTTTTATTTTATTTATTTTTGTATGTGTATAAATGTACTGTCTGCATGCAAGTCTGTGCACCTGTGTCATGCAATGCCGTGGAGTTCAGAAGAGGGTGTCAGATTCCCCTGGAACTGGAGTTCTCCTGGAATTAGAGTTTCAGACAGTTCTCTGCCACCATGTAGGTGCTGGGGATCGAACCCGGGTCCTCTGTAAGAGCATTTGGCGCTCTTAACCACTAGGCCATCTCTCCAGCCCCTGGAGATTACATTCTTATCAAAGGAACAATTCACCATGAAGATTTCACAATTATGAATATATATGCACCAAACTCTGGTGAACCAAACTTTATAAAGACAATTCTCCAGGACCACAAGGCACAGATTAACCCCAGTACACTCATAGTAGGGGACTTCAATACCCCACTGAGCCCTTTGGACAGGTCAACTGACAAAGAATAAACAGAGAGACAACTGAACTGAATGATTCGATACACCAAATGGACCTCACAGACATCTACCAAATATCCTACCATAAAACCAGAGAATACACTTTCTACTCAGCACCCCAGGGAACATCCTCCAAAATTGATCACATACTGGGACACAGAAGAAACCACCACAAATACAAAAAGATTGAAATAATTTCATGCATTCTATCAGACCACAATGCAATAAAGCTCAACATCAACACCAGGATAAGCCCTACTATTTACAAGAACACATGAAGACTAAACAGCACACTCTTGAATAATGAATGGGTCAAGGAAGTAATAAAGAAAGGAATAAAAGCATTCCTGGAACTGAATGACAATGATAATACAACACATCCAAACCTATGAGATACTTTAAAAGCCATTCTAAGAGGTAAGTTTATAGCCCTGGGTGCCTACATTAGAAAAACAGAAAGAGCACAAGTGAGCTATCTAACACTGCAGCTAAAAACACTTGGGAGACAACAACAGATGAACCCTAAGCGCAACAGACAGGAAGAACAAAAATCAGAGCAGAAATCAATGAAATAGAAACAAAGAAAACAATACAAAAAAATCAATAAATCCAAAAGTTGGTTCTTTGAAAGAATAAACAAGAAGGAACAACTCCAAATCAATACAATCCATGATGAAAGGGGAAATATCACAACAAGCAATGAAAAGATCCAGAAAATCATATGGTAATATTTCAAAAACCTTTACTCTACTAAGTTTGAAAACCTAGAAGAAATGGATAAATATCTGAAATCCTGGGAATCACCAAAGCTCAACCAAGAAGAGATCGACAGATTAAACAGATCCATAATATATGAAGAAATTGAAGATGTAATAAGAAAACTCCCAACTAAAAAAAGCCCAGTTCCAGATGGTTTCACACCAGAATTCTATAAAACATTTCAAAAAGACTTACAACCATTAGTACTCAAATTGTTTAGAAGGATACAAACAGAGGGAATTCTCTCAATTCCTTCTATGAAGCCAGCATCACTCTATTACCAAAACCAGGCAAAGATACAACCAAAAAGGAGAACTACAGACACATCTCATTAATGAACACAGATGCCAAAATTCTAAACAGGATACTGGCAAATCACATACAGACCCACATCAAGATCATCCATCATGACCAAGTCGGATTCATACCAGAGATGCAGGGATGGTTCAACATATGAAAATCAATAAATATCATCAAGCATATAAATGGACTGAAAGACAAAAACCACATGATCATTTCAATTGACACGGAAAAAACCTTTGACAAAAATCCAGCATCCCTTCATGCTTAAAGTCCTAGAGGGAACTGGATTGGAGGGATCATTCCTCAATGTAATCAACACCATATGCAGGAAACCCACAGCCAATATCATCCTAAATGGGGAAACAACAGAAGCATTCCCTTTAAAGGTAGGAACTCGGCAAGACTGCCCCCTGTCACCACTCCTCTTCAATAAGGTGCTTGAATTCCTGGCTAGGGCAATAAGGCAAAAAAAGGAAACTAAAGGAGTACTAATTGGAAAAGAGGAATCGTTATCCCCTTTTGCTGATGACATGATTGTTTACTTAAGGGATGCTAAAAACTCCACCAGAAAACTCCTAGAAATGATTAAGAGCTTCAGTAGAGTGGCAGGATACAAAATTAACCTAGAAAAATCAGTAGCCTTTCTTTACACCAACAAGCAACCGAAGAAGGAATTCAAGGAGACCTTCCCACTCACAATAACTTTCCCACTCACAATAAAATACCTAGGAACAATCCTAACCAAAGTCACCAAAGATCTCTACAACAAAAATTTTAAACCCTTGAAGAAGGAACTTGAAGAAGACATCAGAAGATGGAAAAACCTCCCATGCTCATGGATTGGGAAAATTAATATAGTTAAAATGTCCATTCTGGGCTGGAGAGATGGCATAGTGGTTTAGAATGTCAACCACTCTTGCAGAGGACCAGGGTTCAATTCCCAGCACCCACATGGCAGCTGAGAACTGTCTGTAACTCCAATTCCAGGAGAATTCCAGTTCCAGGGGAATCCAACACCCTCTTCTGACCTCCGTGGCATTGCATGACACTGGTGCACATACCTACATGCAGACAATACATTCATACACATAAAAAAATAAAATAAATTGTAAAAAATAATAAAATGTCTATTCTACCCAAACTATTGTATAGATTTAATGCAATCCCAATTAAAACCCCCAAGAGTTTCTTCACAGGCTTGGAAGAAAGTCCTTAATTTCATTTGGAAAAAACAAAAGACCCTGAATAGCCAAAGCAACCCTGAGCAAAAACAGCAATACAAGGGGGATCTCTATCTAAGACTTCAAACTATACTACAGGGCTGTAGTCATAAAAACAGCCTGGTACTGGCACAAAAACAGACCTCTTGACCAATGGAACAAAACAGAAGATCCAAACGAGCACACACAATTTCAGCCACCTCGAGGGGGCCAAGAAGACACAATGGAGGAAAGACAGTATCTTCAGCATATATAATATATATGTATCACACATGTTCATCTATTCTTCTGTTGTTTTATATATAGGCTGATTGGCCCCATAACTTGTCTAATGTGAAGGGTGCCTCAATAAACACTGATGTACAAGAATCTCCTTAAAAAGTTGACTTGGGATATTTTAAGTAAATATCCAGGAGTTATTTAGCTGGCTCATATGTAGAGGTGTATTTTTTAAAATTTTTATTGAAGTTTGTGTATTTCCTTCAGAACATCTTAGTCATCTTTATACCCCCTTCCCTACTGGCACCCTCCCATAGTCCCCCAATGTAATGCCTGTACTCCATCATTTGTGTTAACGTCTATCATGCGAAGTTAGTGTCCCCAGATGTCTCTCAGTGCAAGTTCATCCACTGAGGTCTAATAAGGCTATCTAGAATTCCTGCCTTCTTCTTCACCTAGCAGGAGTAAGCTGTCAATAGTTCTTTGCTATCTAATTGGACTTGACACCCTCTCAATGGGCATGAACCCATGAGAGCCACTGTAAAGTCAGCCAAGTGTACAGGGCTTGAGAGGACATAGAGCCTAGAGAAAACCCTATTGGTGTCATTTCTCTAGAAAAATGAAATTTCTTATCATACACCATGGAATCTTATATTTACAGACAAGCATATAGTACACCACTCATCAAAGAATCTACTCTGCAACAGATGGAGACTACTGCAGAATCCCACAAGTAAGACACAGAACTATCTATCTATCTATCTATCTATCTATCTATCTATCTATCTATCTATCTATCTATCTGTCTGTCTGTCTGTCTGTCTGTCTGTCTGTCTGTCTGTCTATCTATCTTTCTATCTATCTATCTATCTAATCTATCTACATCTGAAAGATCTCCATTACTAGGAGACACATCTACAGTTGAACTTCTACACACAGAATGAGGGGCAGAGAGAAAACCAGTGCATCCCTCAATTCTCACCAGTAAAGCTTCCTTACACAATAGAGTATGATGCAAAATGAAGGCCACAACTAGTCAAACTTCAAAGAATGGGAGCCTCCAGAGTGTGTATCCCTGGATGGGTCCCTTATATACACATCACTCAGCTATGGCTTAGGGGTCATAAATATTGTAAGAGCCCAGACTGCTGCATGAATGTTAGAGAAGCAGTGGCTTACAGTCAACTGTAAGCTTTCACATGTAAAGTTGTGGCAATGTGGGCATCACGTATGGGACCCATGCCACCTGGGACAAGGTCTCAGAGTAGAGCAAGAGAAATAGGTGGGGGACTGGCCCTGGATTGATAACTACAAGAGACTGAGTACTGTTGGGTGAAGAAGAGTATGCCTTATGTAGGATTTCTAGATCTGCTGACTAGACTTCAGTGGATCTATTTGCACAGAAGAGCATCTGGGTTTGGGAGCTTGACTGGATAGGGCTTAGCTTGGATGTTGTAATGCATGATTTCTGATGGGGGGTAGGGCATGGGGTAACTGAGTTTGAGTGGGAACCATTGTATGAGTAGTACAAATGCTCAAAAAAAAGTTATATAATACAATTAAAAAGAAATAAAAAGCAAACAAACAAAAACAAATGGATTAGGGCCTGCTGTCCATTTCCACAGTTCTGTGCTGGGTTTTTATCTGCTTGAGTGTGCATGGGTCTTGTGCATGCTGATAAAATTGTTGTAGGTTCATATGAGCAAGGTTCCAGGAGGCAGTAGGACTCTGTTTCCATATGGTCATACACCTCTTCCCTGGCCCTTACAATCTTCCTGCCCCCTCTTCTTAAATGGTCCCTGAGCCCTGGGTGAGTGGAGTTTAATACAGGAGTCCTCTCCAAGGACCCACATTTAAATGGGAGGAGAGAGGGAGAGTTATACAAGGAACTATGGAGGTAAAGGAGAAGAGAGGGGGACCATAAGAGACAGGTGTTATCAATAGAGAAATGGGGAAAATGAGGATACTTAAAATGGGGAGGGCGTGAGGGAGGTTTAGACAGGGAGAGACGGAAGGATAGATAGATGGTAGATAGATAGATAGATGATAGATAGATAGACAGAGAAATAATGCTTAGCTAATGTAAAAAACCATAGGGAATTATATTATTCTAAGTCCTACTGAAAATTGCACATACAATATCTCTACATGAGTCCATGTATGTAGCTGATGGCTACATAACAACAGTACCAGACAGGTGAAACCTTCCTTTTAGTTGTTGGCCAGGGTAGACCAAGAGACTTCCCAGATTACACAGACTATTGTCACAGCCCTGATCACCTCCCAGAAGTTGAAGGTAAGACCCTATTGCTGAAGACAAGGCATACTTCCAACAAAGGATTTGGAGCAATGGAACTTACCTGGAAGCCACCTCCCCTGAATGCTAGCTTTCATAGATTTGGAGAGCACTAAGTGATTGGCTAAGGAAGAACATCAGTCAGTGGTCCAACCCCAGCTTTAACGCCTACTAGTTACAATGACTAGAACAGCAAGCTGTATATTCAGGCAGTAGTGACACTATTATCTTGTGCATAAGCAGCAGCTACCTAATTGGAATTTAAACATACTTGATGGGAGGGAACTCATGTGTGGTTCTGCAAACATTTCAAAAGCACATGGCTGGAGAAGCCATAGATCCTAGAGAAAATCCCAAGGATATCACATCCCTGGACAAATGTAATCTCTTACTATGCGCTAAATATGGATTCTTATATTTACAGACAAGTATCTCAGTCACCACTCATCAAAGAAGGTGCTTTTACAACAGAGTTTGTAACAAAGTTCCACAACTGGTCACACACAGAGCTTGTCTGTGAATTGCCCAACCCTAAGTGACACATCTACAATGGAACCTCTACAGCTAAGGCTCATGAACACAGTGGAACAAGGGGTGGAGAAACTACTAATGCATCTGTCAACTCTCATGAATGAAGCTCCCTCATTTGGCAGAGGGTCATGAACACAAAAGGACACAAGTGACCAAAGCATAGAGAACAAGAGTCTGCAGAGTGTGGGTTCTTGGACAGTACTCCTATTGAGAAATTTCTGTGCTGACTTCCACAATAGCTGTTTGGATCCATGTATGTCAGTAGTATAAAAGTTTTCTTTTTCCATATCCTTGCCAGCATTTGTTGTTATTTGTTTTCTTAACGATTCTGATTCTGAACATAAGATGGAATCTCAATATAGTTGTGATCTGCATTTCTCTGATGGCTGGAGAAGATGAACACTTTTCTAGTACTTATTAGCTATCTGTTTTTTTCTATTGAAAATTATTTTATTTCTTATTGCATATTTGAATTCTTCATATATTCTATATATTAATCCTCTGTGATATGTATAGCTAGTAAAGATTTTCTACAATTCTCTAGGCTGTCATTTCACTTGATTAAATGTTTCCTTTGCTATACAGAAACTACTTTCACAAGGGCCCATTTGTTGACTATTGGTGCTATTTCTTCAGGGCTGGAGTCCTATCAGAAAGTTCTTGCTTACCTCTGCATAAGAATTTACTGTACCTTTTCCTCTAAAAGTGTCAGAGTTTCAGGTCTGAAATTAAGGTCTTTGATCTATTTGGAATTGATCCATTTGGAGTTTCCTGCAAGGTGAGATATAAGGATCTTGTTTCATTTTTCTACATGTAGATACTGAGTTGTCCTAGCACCATTTGTTAATTAGGTTGTATTTTCTCCAAAGTGTTTGTATTTTCTCTAAGTGTTTTTGACATCTTAGTAAGAAATAAATTAGATGGCTGTAGTTTTGCTGGTTTATGTATGGATTGTCTTTCTGTTCCATTAACCCATGTGTATCTTGTGTCACTACCATGCTGGTTTTGTTAGTATGACTCAGTAATACTCCTTTAAATCAGGTATGGTTATACTTCCATCATCATTGTTTTTCCCAGGATTGCTTTGGCTACCTGAGTATTTCTATGTTTCAAGTGAATTTAAAATTTTCTTTTCTGCTTCTGCAGTGAATCAGTTTTTATGGGGTTTGCATTGAATATGTATATTGATTTATGTAAGTTAACTATTTTTTCATAATTTATGAATATTTTTATAATATTCATAAAACTTTAAAAAGTTTTCTAATAGAGTGCTTAGGATCTCTTATGTGTAGAGTTAAACCATCTTCAAATAGAGATACTTTGACTTCTTCCTTTCTTATTTGTATCCTGTTCAGAAAGATTTTATTATTTTTATTTTGTGTGTTTGAATGCATTGCCTGCATGTGTGTAAGAGCACCTGTGTCATCCAAAGCCCATGGAGATGGGAAAAGGGTGTTGGATCCCCATAGACCTGGAGTTACAGACAGTTGTTAGCCACCATATGGGTGCTGGGAGTTGAATCCAGGTCCTCCACAAGAGCAGCCAGTGCTCTTAACTGCTGAATGGTCTCTCCAACCCCTACTATTTGTATCCCTTTTAATTCTTTCTCCTACTGCTCTAACTAAAACTTCAAGCAGTATAGTGAATAAGTAGGTAGAAAATAGACATCCTTGCCTTGCTTCTGATTTTAATAGAAATGCTTTGAGTTTTTCCTCATTTACCTTAATGCTTGCTATACGTTTGTTATATGTATACTTTATTATGTTGAGATATGCTATTTTTATTATATTTTTATTATATCCTAGTTTTCTCAGGACTTTTATTATGAAAGGATGTTGGATTGTCAAAAACTCTTTTCTGCATTGGGATGCTTATTTGATTTCTGTCCTTTAGTCTACTTATGTGATATATTATAGTTATTGATTTGCATATATTGAACCACTTCTGCATCTTTGGGATGAAGCCAACTTGATCATGTTGAATGATCTTTTCAATGTGTTTTAAAATTCAGTTTGCAAGTATTTTATTGAAAAAATTTTAATATCTCTGTTCATCAGAGTAATTCATTATATTTTTCCTTTTTATTGTTTGTGTCTTTATCTGGTTTGATGTATGAGAGTAATGCTTGCTTTATACAGAGTTTGGAAGCATTCTCTCTTTTATTTTAAAGCATAATTTGAGAAGGACTGGTGTTAGTTCTTTAAAGTTCTGATAAAATTTAGCAGTGAATATATGTGGGGCTGACGTTTTTACTTGTGAGATATTTTTACTCTCTGCTATATGTCTATCAAATTGTTCATTTCATCTTCATTTAGTTATGGTAGGCCATCTGCATCTAGCTGTTCATCTATTTATTCCATATTTCCCAATTTAGTGGAATAAAATTTAAGAGATGTCCTAATGATTAACTGAATTTTATTATTTCTACTGTTGTTAATTTAGGTATTCTTTCTCTTTCTTATGTTAGTTTGACTAAGGGGTGTCAAACTTGCTTAATTTTTTTCACAGAACCAACTCTTTGTTTCATTAATTCTTTGTATATATTTTTATCTCTATTTCATTCATTTCTATCTGAATTAATTATTTCTCTCTGTATGTTTTTGTTGATTTTTGGGTTCAGCTTTTCTTATTTTTTTCCAGAGTGCAATGGTGTTTTTTTAAGTTATTTATAATCTCTCTGATTTTTTAATTTGGCACTTCTAGCTATAAATTTCCTTCTCAAGGTTGGTTTCATTGTATCCCAGAGAGTTTAAAAGGCTGTATTTTCCTTTTTATTTGATCTTAGCATTTTTACCATTGTTTCTTCAATGACACATTTATCATTCATTAGTGTGTTGTTTAATTGCTATAATTTTGTCCACGTTCTATAGTTTTGTTTGCTGTTGGCTTCTTATTTATTCTATTGTTGTTATTTAATACAAAGATACTCATTTTCCTCTGTTTGTTCCTATGGCTTGCTTTATGTTCTATTATTTTATCTATTTTATAGACAGTTCCATGAACTGATGAAATTATTTGTAGATGTCTATTAGATCTCTTTGGTCTATGGTATCATTTAACTTTGATATTTTCTGTTTATTTTTTGTCAGGACTGGACTGTCTGTTGGTAAGAGGGGTTTTGCATTTATCCATTATTATTTTATTGTGATTATCTGTGACTTTATAGGTAGTAGAATTAAATTTTTCTTGGTTCACTTATTTTTATTTTCTTTATATTAGTGTTTTGTTTGCATGTTTGTAAGTGCAATATGTGCACACATTATCCATCAAGGCCAGAAGAGGGCATTGGATTCCCCTAGAACTGCAGTCTCACACGGTTATTAACCATAATGTAGGTGCACAAAACCAAACCCAGGTCCTCTGCAAGAGTAGCCAGGGCTCTTAGCTGCTGAGCCATCTCTCCAGCTCCATATATGTAGTAGGATTTTTTCAAGTGAAATTAAGGATACTCATATTCAGTGACTAATGTCATTTGATAGATTGTTTCCTTAATCAGCATGCGGTGATCTTTATTTTTACTGACTACGCTCTATTTGAAGTCTATTTTGTCAGTTATTATTATATTAAACGTGCTTATTTTCTAGTTTTATTTACTTGGACTGATGCTTTCCATCCTCTTAGCACAAGGTAGTATATGTGTTTCTTGGAGAGAACAAATAGGTCCTGTTTTATTTAAGCTTTAAAAATTTTTAAATTTGGGGCTGGAGACTTGTCTCATTAGTTGGGAGCACTGGCTGTTCTTGTAGAAGACCTGGGCTTGAATCTCAGCACCCACATGGTGGCTAACAACCATTCGTAACTTCAGTTCCAAGGAATCTGACACTCTCTTCTGTCTTCCATAGGCATTGCACAACAGAGGTGCACTTACACACATGCAAGCATAACACTCAGGCATATAAAATTAAACTATGTGTAAGCATAACACTCATGCATATAAAATTAAATTATGTGTGTGCATGTATGTGTTTGTGGGGTTATATGCACATGAGTGCAGATACCCATGTACATATGAGTAAAGATATCCATAGAAGAAGGCTTTTGTTCCCATGGAGCTCGAGTACAGGTGTTTGTGAGCTGCCTGATGTGGATCCTGGAAATAGAACTAAGATCATCTTCAGCCCCCTGAGTCCTGATTTTTTAATCCAATTTTATAGTCTTTTTGGTTGGAGAATTGAGATCAGTATTATTGAGAGTAATTACTGAAATGTGAGTGAAGTACAAAGAGAAGACGGAGCAGTAGAGGTAAATGGGAGTGTGGGTGGGAGATGAGGCAGCTTTGTTTAAAGGTAGAATTAAATTAGAGTGGTAAAGAAATATAATCTCAGATAACATAGAGCAGCCCCAGCTCACAGGAGACTAAGAGACAGAGACCTTACAAACCAAGCCAGCCTATGTTCTTTGGAAAGGAAAATGAAAAAAGGAAAGAACAGGATAAAAAGGACAGATAATAGAGGACAAGAACAAAGCAGGACAGAGCAGGCCTTCTAAAGGACATGGAGTATTAAATAAAGGAAGAATGAATGAGAAGGGGAAAGAGCTGGGTCAGGGTGTAGAGTACAAATGCAATCTGGTGTGTTTGCTGGTTTTAGCATTGATTCCTTTAGCATTCTTTCCCCAGCCTCCAAATCCTCTCACGCTCCTTAGCAATTTCAGATCACAGATGTTGATCACACCCAGGTGATCCCTTTAGGGGCCATGCTGGAATGCTCTTCTTGCCTCTGGGCCTTCCTTTGGAATATTTGGTTACGGATGGTGGTCTGTTCCACAGGCACTGTTTCATAGGTCTAGTCACAGAAGCTGCTTATAGCTCTCACCAAATATTCAGGGGTCTACTTGTCAATACCAGCTTCATCCCTCTGTGACCATTCCTGATGTCTAGTTTGCTCCTCAGAGCTTGTTTCTATGTTCCTCTGCAGACTCTGGCTCCAAGCAGATTTTCTACTTCACTGAGTTCAAAGTTCAAAGCAGCTCTGGTTCAAAGTTTCTTTCTTGCAGGCCTGGAGGTCTTTTGCTGGCCATGTTTCAACTGCTCTGAGTTTTCTAAAAGTATGATTCATACAGGGTCTCAGGCATCCAAACCACCAGTTCAGTAAAGGTCATTGTAAAATGGCACCCCATGAGTGCTGTCATCAAGTGCTTAATGCCAAATTAAGAAAGGTGGGTTTTCCATTTCCCTGTGGTAGTACTACTGCTAAACACTCTTCATCTGCTTTCCCGCTCTTTTTAGGTTCTTTACAATGACCATTACTGAACTAATGACACAGGTTTTCAGAACCTCTCTGTCTTGGACTGTGGCTGTGATGTTGGCATTCCTTTGCACTGGATATATGACTTCTCAGAGCCAGCCATTCCCTCTGGGACGGACTCTAGTCTTTCCTGGTTTGAAAATTTCACCATTTTGCTTTGCTATTAAAGCTAGAGATATTCCACCTCTTCTGATAACTATTACCCAGTGTCTCCAGTTTATTTCCCAAAGAATGGCAGACACTGCAAGAATACATATTATTATTGAAAAACACATATACACACATACCTAAAAGGAAAAGAAATCAGAAACAAATGAAAATAACTACCCATAAAGATGGGTTAAGATAGAAAATATAGAGACGGGACTAGTATTATCTGATTATAGTTCACATACTTAAAAATGTGACTGTGAAAAGCACGAGGAAGGTTTTAATTGAGGAGAGGGAGGAAGGAGATACTAATAATGATAATGGCATCTAAAAAATCTGTAGGGAAATATAAATGTATTATTTTATAAGTTTACTTAAAAATACACATATTCTCTCTCTCTCTCTCTCTCTCTCTCTCTCTCTCTCTCTCTCTCTCTGTAGTTATCTATCTAATAGGCTATCTAATAGAAATCTCAATACCAGATATGGGAAACTCCACCAAACAATATAGCAATGGTCACTGCCATTGGTTCCTTCCTGAAACTTGAGTGTAAAACTCTATTGCTGAAGAAACCACACATTTTGGACACGGGATTTAGAGGAATTGATCTGGAAATAACCTGAAGCCTCCTCCTGAAGACTAGTCATGGTACGGGAAGGTGCTATGCAAGCCACCAAACCAAAGGAGAAAAGGGATCAGTCTTGCCCAGTTACATCTAACATGAATCATAACTGTGACCAGCTCAGTCAAATATCACTAATGGTGCAAAGGTGACACTTTTCTCTTAGGGAAAATCTATAGCTGTCTAATTAGACTTATGGCCAGCTCAGTAGAAGGGAATTCATCACCTGTGCTGTAAGACTTGCCAACTATCAGTTGCCAAAGCTTAGTCCCTAGAGGGTTGTGTCTAGCATATCTGGGTAAAGTAATAGAGGAAAAGAATGAATCCAGATATAAAATTATCCAGTTCCAGATGCAGGAGTAACCTAAAAAGTTTCAGTTGTACTTTGGAAGAGAATCTTCTCTTTAGCAGCTACAGAACTAATGTAGCCAAAAATCAAACCCAAACCATCATGATAAATTGGGTGAAATAATATAAATTAATTATAAATTGGGTAAAATAATATAAATTAAGTTCCACCCTTAAAGGGTGTTATCATTTAAAGTGACATCACTGACTGGAGAAGAATAGGCTCTTGTAAGTTAGGATAGTGATGTATGAAAGGATCCTAATGAGGCTAAGGCATTGGATTCTCAGATTCTAAAGAGTTTATTTTGCCTAGAAGTACTGTTCTCAGATTTAGCAAAAGTGTATCCTATCCCCACCCCATATAATAGTGTTCTCTCCACACTTGTCTGAGGGAATTAGTCCTGCATTTTCAGTGGAACCTGCAATAACCTTCCCTGTAGCAGATGTTAAGCAAAACAATGCTAATACCTCTCATTGTCCAACTATCTTTGACTCTAGACCTATAGTCTCAAGACTAAGCAGGCCCCCAGAGATGAAGGAGGAAGTGTAATCTATGAGGAGGTACACAGTGACACCTCTAAAGAGTTCTAATTCCTAGAAGCAGAAGCCTGGGGAGTAAATGTGGGAGGGGATTTTAAGGGTCTAGAATAATGGTGGAAAGAGCCTAAAACTAGATCAAGAGGAGTTAATTGATCTGCGCTGATTAAGCACATACATGAGTTTATTTGGTTCCTGGAGTAGCAAAGACCAAGGGGTATCACTGTGTTAACAAAGACAAGCTCAGTGTACTTACAGTAATGGACAACATAGGCAAATGCCCTGACTTGCCTAGACCTTTGGTACTGGCTAATTGATCATGGTGTTTCCAGTTGCGAAGTAGGTAGGAAATCTGCTAAATTCCTGGGCTATGTATGTCAAGAACAAATGAAAGGCTACCCTGAATCATAGCATGAGAAAATTGTGGCCCCTCACCTAGACTCGAACCAGTGTATAGATTCAGAATCCCCGAATGAAGGGGAGACAAGGTACCCTTGAGGACATAACTTACTGCAATATCCAAAAAATTTACTACTAATCCTGTTCCCATACTTCTTCAAAGAGAGTACTTCCTTTAGTACAATATAGGATAATACTACACTGAAGAACTAGAAATAATCACACCTTTTTGAGGCTCTGAGACACTGCCTCTAAACTGACATTTATTCCAGAAGTCACTCAAAAGCATTGTGATCCTCCAGTTAAAGTAGGAGCTTATGAATGTTAGGTGATTGATAGAGTTTTAGCCAAATTTCTACCCACTGTGGACCTCTAAGCTGATAAAGTCATTATTTATCAAGGTGAAGAATGCATAGTTAGTGTAGATAAACTAAGAAGTTGCCAAAATCCCCACATGGGTTCTCCAACTTGTGGACAAAGGGCAATTATCATTTGAAATGTCAAAGGGAATTCATCAGAGCTACCTCTATAATGGAAAATAGAGAACCAAACCAATATTGCATCTGTAGAGAGGTCACAGAAGTCAGTACCAGTTGAAAGATGTAGGGATAGTGTTTTCTACCACATCTCTTTCTCTCCTTTGGTGAACCAAATGAGTTCTATGGGGGTTACTTACAGGAATATGGGTGAGGATACTTAGAAGAACATAAATTGCCACACCAACTCCAGTGTCGTCTGTGTGAGCAATGACGAAAGTCATAATAGCAGACAGGAGATACGTGCCCTCCGAGGCTAAGCTCCCTGGCAGAGGCTCGGCTTTAGCTTCCAAGATCACAACGTGCTATAAAGATGTTACGCTTCCTGGGTATTGGGCTTTGCATATTGTCTCTTGATTCTTTTCCTGAGTACAGCACGACCTCAGTTCCAAAACAAAGGACAGTTAAATGTGTCTGGAAATAAATCAGGCAAACAGAAACTTCCACCCACTAACATCTGACTTACACAACGTGCATGGATATCTGTGAACCTAAGCAAAATCATACAGAGAAACGTTATCTAAAGACCCTTTTGTCCTAGAAATCCCTACAAAGATATTATGAATGAAAAACATTACACTGATATCATAGGTCAGTTACAAATAACAAAAGTGTTTTTCCAGACTTAATAAAAATAAAAGCTTAATCCCTTAAGCAAGGAGCTACATCTGATAGAATTAGTAAAATAGAAATCTTAGTTACAGTTATGCATGATAAATTACAATACTTGGTCAGAGGCATGTGGCGGGCTTCTCCTTTAAGAAAAACAGAACTAATTAAGAGGTTCTCCCAGGCTATGGCTTGAATTACAGCCTAAAGATAACAAGCGGCCTTGGGAGGACGGATAGATGGGGTGCCAGGAAGGATGAGAAAAAAACAAATTGAAACTGCAAAGGGAAACAAAGTCTCACAAAATAAATGATCCATGGTTTGTGGGTTTATGACCACTGTTTGTTGCTTATCTCCCCTGCCAAGACAGCACGAGCAATATACCATGTGTAACTGCTTCTGATTGATGTGTAAATTTAATTGGCTTGCTGTCCTTGGAAACCCAGGTGTGAGTTCCTTAGTAATGGGTCTATTGTTCCTGGGAGATGTGCTAATCCTGGTCCGTTTTCCTTGCTCTGTGGTATAAAAACAACTGATTTGCTCTTAGTAAAACACAGCAGATTCAAAGCCAAACCAGTGTCGTTTCTGTCTGTCTTATCGCCGAACCCGTGCCCTTCTTTCCAAGACCCCGATTCCCACAGTCAGAGGGAACCCCTGGCTGGGTCGGTCTGCGGCAATAAATGACTTAAAAACATTTGCACCACCAAAAATCCACTCCAACATGAGTAAGAGCTTACAAAAGCAGGAACCTTGGAGAGTACTGCATAGCATACAGGGAGCTCAACATGTTGGAGAATGTATTTTCTATGTGGCTCAGCTTTTCTGAGTGTGTTTCTCAGCACTCCTCAGGGGTTCATGTTTGCAGACAGAGGGACCTAGTGAATCTGATCAGTTTCAGGGACTCTCTGAAGCTACTGAGTTGCTTGCTTCCTTTTAGAATATTCTGTTGTTTACTGAGGTTTCTTCTAAACAGAAGGTTTTATCCTGGAGGAAATTGCTACACACACTTAATCTTAGAGGGCTACATATACCTTCTCTTTAGCACTCCATTTTGGCCTGTGGAGAAGATGGATCATGAAGAGTAACAGTTAATTATCACAAACTTAATCAAATAGTGCAATTGCTGTACCAGATGTAGTTTCTTTCCTGCATCAGGCTAACATATCTGATATCCAGTATGTAGTTTCTGATCTTGCAAGTCTTTTTGTTCTTGAGACCTGCCCATAAGAACCACCAGAAGCCTTTGTTTTCAGCTGCCAAGGCCAGCAGTACACATTTACTGCTTTACCTCAAGAGTGTATTAATTCTCAAGCCCTGTGTCATCACTTAGTTTTCAAGGATTTTGATCACCCAGTCATGTACAAAGTAGCACATTTTAAGTCCATTACACTGATGACATTTACTGTTGATTGGACTAGATGAGCAGGAAATTGCAGCTACTCTCTACTTGTTGGTAAAGTATATGCACATAAGATGGTGGGAAATAAATCCAACCAAAATTCAATAAATTCAGTAACATGTCTAGACCAGTGGTGTGGAGCTTACTGAGTTATTCCTTGTAAGGCAAGGACAAGTTGCCACACTTGTCTTTTCCTGCTGCTAAGTAAGAGGAGAATGCTTCGTGGGGCCACTCGGATTTTGGAGGCATCACATTTCTCATGAATGTGTTACAGGGACCCAAAATACAAAGTAACTAAAAATTTTGCTATCTTTAGGTGGGTTCTGAAACCTGAAAAGGTCTTAAACCTGTCCAGGCCACTGCACAGTCTGTTCTGCCATGTGGGATGTACTATCCAGCAGGCCAGATGGCACTTCAGATGTCAGTGGCAGATAAGGATGCTGTTTGGAGACCTTGGCAGCCCCCCATCCCAGGTGAATATCAGGGGAGACCTTTGTCATTGTGGAGGGAGGCCCTACTGTTATAATCTACACACAACTATTTTCACTTTAAGAGGTAGCTCTTGTCCTGCTCTTGGGCCTTAGTGGAAACAGAGTGTTTGATAATGGGCCTGAAGTTACTATGTGGTTTTAGTTGCCTTTTATTATCTCATTTACCAATCCTCAAGGGTGGACATACGCAAGAACCATCTATCACCACATGGAATTGGAATTGGTATACACATGGCTGTACCGGAACAGATCGTTTAAGTATAAGCAAGTTACATAAAGATTTTACTAAAATGCCTGTGATTCCTACTATCATTATACTGCTTTCTGTCCCAAGCACAAATGGCCTAAAAATGCACTTATGATTGGGAGACTGAGGAAGGAAAGACTAGGGCTTGGTTTACAGATGGTTTTCCATGCTGTGCAGGCACCACCCAGAAGTGGAGAGCTTTAGCATTACTACCCTTTTCTGGGACAGCCCTGAAGTATGGCAAAGAAGGGAGGTCTTCACAGTAGGCAGAACGTTGTTCAGTGAACATGGCTGTACCTTTTTCTTGGAAGATGAAATGGCCAGATTTGTGATTCTATACTTATTCATGAACTGTAGGCTATGGTTTGGTCAGATGGTCAGGGTTTTAGAAGGATTGTGACTGGAAAATTGTAGAAAGAGACATTTTGGGGAAGAGGGATGTGGATAGAACCCCGCACATAAGGAAAGGTCATCAAGATATCTGTGCCATATGTAAATTATAATCGAAACATAACTTCAACAGAAGTTATTAAACATTATAAATCAAGTAGGTAGGAGTTTGTGTATTGTTGACCTGTTTCCTGGGAGATGTCGGTAACTTTTCAATTGGCTCCTGAACAAAGTGGCTGTAGAGGATGTGATGGAGGATATGCATGTGCTCAACAGCTTAGACTTTCACTCATCAAGGCTGACCTGGATGCAGCTGTGATTGAGAGCTAACTCTGCTAGCAGCAGAGACCAGCATTGAGCCCCTGATATGGTATCATGTTCTCTAGGGTAACAGCCCAGTGACCTTGTGGCAGGTTGCTACACTGGACCACTTTCACCATTAAAAGTATAGTATTATGTTCTTTATGGACTAAGCAGTTTATTCTGGTTATGGATATTCCTTTCCCAAATATAATGCTTTTGTCAAAAAATATCATCTATGGACTTACAGAAGTTTTGTCCATTACCATGGCATTCCACACAGCATTGCTTCTGATGCAGGAACCCATTTTATTTTATTTTATTTTATTTTTTTTTTTATAAAGAATTTTTTTTTTATTTTTTTATTTAATTTTTATTGATGGTTTGTGCATTTTATACATCATTTTCCAATTCAGATCAGGCATATTTCCCTTTCCCCTTCCCCCCCAACCCCCACCTCATCCCAGATCATTATTTCTGCCATAACTGTCCTGCATCTTCAGGTTTATTTTTTTCCATTTTTAGCTATAAGTGATAATCCATGAGTAAAGCATCTCGTGCAAAAACCAATTTCAGACTGTTGTGCCCAAACCCCCACAGTCCCCACCATTCAGTGGAGGTTGACAGGTTGTTTGTTCAATCAAGTTGATCAAAGAGTGTCCAGCTACATCGTGTATTTTAGTTTCACCGTTCCCCCCAATCGCAGCCTTTACATTCTACCACGCCCCCCTCTTCCGCAGATTGTTTCCCAGGCTTAGAAAAGGGGCACAAGGTGGATGAAGAAGCAAACGGTCCTCCCTCTCTGGAGCTGTTGACTTGGACTCTGGTCCATTCTGGCTGTTTCCTTTCAATGGGCTACAGTTTGTTCAGGAGTAGCCTTTCGATCCTACTAATGAAGCACAAGCAATATAGATATAATAGGTATTTAACAGCACTAATAGTTATGGTAGGTTACTTTGGCATAGACACACTATGTTTGGATGATATTTAATTCCAGAAATTATATTTTATATTACCTACCCCTGATAAATATACAGGGTCTTACTGTGGCTTTGACATCTCCTAACCTGTAGAGGATGTAGCTTTGGCATCAGCCATGGGTATTCCTCCAAGGAAGAGTGCCAACGCCATTAGATGTGGATATCAGCACATGCTTGCCTCTGTGCACAGTAGTTGCCAGGCAGGTGAAGTGAGCTGGTGCTGATGGTGGAGTTCTTGTTTTGCACTCAGGGAGACCCGTATTTGCTTTATAGTGGTTTTAGTGGCGCTTTGGAACACTCTGCTGGCATTCAGAGGCCATCTGACCCTTGCATGTGCGGTCTCAATCCATCCCTCCCCATGTGTAACGTCAGGTCTTCAGTGCAGCAGGTCTTAAACGCCTCTCCTCCTGCAGGTACCCAACTTAGGGGCAAGGAGCCCTTACCTTTTGGGGCTTGGATCCCCTGGCAACATCCCCCTGGTAGACAATCCATGCTGATGTCAGATACTCCTGGTCAATTAATGAATTATTGCCTAAGTGCATAGCCCTAGGATTTTAGTGTTTATGTTGGTTCTGGACAGAGTATAATCCTTTTCACAGTTCTTTATGTCGATTGTCATTAAAGAAGGCATTTTTACGGTTTTATAAGAGAGTTACCTCTATAATAGTTCTCCAATTTACAGTTGGAAAATGACATCATAATCGTCATATTTGCTCCTTGTTCTGTTGGGGGGGGGTGAGGCAAGAGAGTCAATCAAAACCTTTGTTGCACCTAGAAGGTATAAGTTTTCATTAAGAGCTTAATATAGATAGTTGTTACATGTAGGATCCACAGAAGGGTTCGAGGTTTTTATGGCAATCTAGAGGCTTTTCTTCCTTTCAGTGTTAAACGGGTCACCTTTCTGTTGCCACTTTTCTGGTACATCTACTCAATGTAAAGCTGTACTTTTCTTTCTCAGCCGTTTCTCGTTGTCTGACATTTTTGTCTTGTTGGAACAAACAAATCTCTCCCATAGTTAGTTTTAAGATTTGAATTGCAAGGTTCTTGACTAGAAGGTTTCATGTCTGTCTGTACCGGCCGCCCCCCCCTTTTTTTTTTAACCCATGAGTCTCCAGAAGACAGTTGTATTATACATAACTATAGGGTGGAATCAAGGCACAGATTTCATCAAATTCACCATGTGTGTTTTGGGTGACTGATATGATTAACTGGGGAAGCAAACTTAATTTTTGCTTTAAATCATCTAAAGAGAATGCTCAAGGGAACTTGTAAAACAGAGAAATTATAGAGAACATTTGTATGTGCCAATCCCAAAGTTATTGCTCAAGAGATTTTGTGTAAACAATGTGACAACAGCAATTTATGATTCTACATTTAACTGCAGATGCATTACCGTTTTTAATCAGAGTCTGTAAACCAATGTTGTTTAATACACCATATTTACTTTTACTAAGTCCTAAAACAACCACATGTATCCTGTAGACAGTGTCTAGGTGAAACTGAGTACTTGCTGAACTCACATCAATTAAATATGGCCTTGATTGAATATACATCCGTGTCCCTCTCCCACCCGCCCCCCTTCCCAATCCGCAACATGTGCAGTCCATTTTCTGATGCAGTCTTTCTGTTGTTGTTCTTTTACATGCATCCCTCTCCATATGAGAAATGTTATATCTGGGTTGTTGGTACTAGCATCCACATATGAGGGACAACCATTTGTCGTTGGTTTTTCTTTCTGGACTGTTGTTTACTTTACTAACATAAGATGTTTCCAGCTCCATCCATTTACCTGCAAAGTTCATGATGTTGTCCCTCTTTACTGCTGCATAGAACTCCATTGTATACTGTAGTACCACATTTTCTCTATCCACTCGTCGTTGAGGGGCAACCTGGGCTGGTTTTTCCAGCTTTTTGCTATTGTGAACAGAGCGGCAATAAACATAGCTGTGCATGTATCTTTGAGAGTAAGTTGTGTCTTGTGGGTATATACCCAGGAGTGGTATGACTGGGTCAAATGGAGGCTCATTTTGAGTCTTTTAAGGGTTTCTTTTTTTTTTTTTTTTTTTTTTGTTTACATTCCCACCAGCAATGGATGAGTGTTCCCTTTCTCCCCGCAACCTCTCCAGCATTTGGTAACATTCGTGTTCATGATCCTAGCCAGTCTTATTGGAGTAAGGTGATATCTCAGAGTGGTTTTAATTTGCATTTCCTTAATTATCAGAGATGTTGAACACTTCTTAAGATGTTTCTCGGCCATCTCTAACTCCTCCTCTGTGAAGTCTCTATTCAGATCTTTGCTCCATCTTTTGAATGATTCATTTGTTTTCTTTCTTCTTTGTTTTTTGAGTAGCTTGTATACTCTGGAAATTAATGCTTTGTCAGATGTATCTGCTGTGAAGGTTTCCTCCCACTCTGTGGGTCTTCTCCTCACTTCCTTTATTGCTTCCTTTGATGTACAGAAGCTTTTGAGTTTAATGAGGTCCCATTTGTCAATTGTCGATCTTATTTCTTGTGCAGCTGCTGTCTGATTTAGGAAGTCTTTTCCTACACCTATGTCTTGTAGTCTGCTGCCAAGCTTCTCTTCTATCACCTCCAGAGTTTGGGGTTTCACATTGAGGTCTTTGGTCCATCTGGAGTTGACCTTTGTACAAGGTGAGAGGTAGGGGTTTAATTTCATTCTTCTACAAGTGGTGATCCAGTTTTGCCAACACCACTTGCTGAAGATGCTGTCTTTCCTCCATTGTGTATTCTTGGCCCCCTTGTCAAATATGAGGTGGCTGAAATTGTATGAGCTCAGGTTTGGATCTTCAGTTTTATTCCATTGGTCAACTGGTCTGTTTTTGTGCCAGTACCAAGCTGTTTTTATGACTATAGCCCTGTAGTATAGTTTGATGTCTGGTATAGCGATCCCCCCTGTATTGCTCTTTTCACTCAGGATTGCTTTGGCTATTCGGGGTCTTTTGTTTTTCCAAATGAAATTGAGGATTTTTTTTTCCAAGCCTGTGAAGAAACTCTTGGGGATTTTGATTGGGATTGCATTAAATCTGTACACTAGTTTGGGTAGGATGGACATTTTTACTATATTTATTTTCCCAATCCATGAGCATGGGAGGTTTGTCCATCTTCTGATGTCTTCCTCAATTTCCTTTTTCAGGGGTTTAAAATTTTTGTTGTAGAGATCCTTGGTGTCTTTGGTTAGGTTTGTTCCTAGGTATTTTATTGTTTTTGAGGCTATTGTGAGTGGGAAGGTCTCCTTGTAGTCCTTCTTCAGTTGCTTGTTGTTGGTGTAAAGAAAGGCTACTGATTTTTCTAGATTTATTTTGTATCCTGCCACTTTACCAAAGCTCTTAATCATTTCTAGGAGTTTTCTGGTGGAGTTCTTAGCATCCCTTAGGTAGACAATCATATCATCAGCAAAAAGGGATAGCTTGATTTCCTCTTTTCCAATTAGAACTCCTTTAATTTCCTTTTCTTGCCTTATTGCCCTTGCAAGGGTTTCCAGCACTATATTGAAGAGGAGTGGTGACAGGGGGCAGCCTTGCCGAGTGCAGGAACCCATTTTATACCCAAAGAAGAGTAGCAGTGGATACAAGCTCATGTAATTCCATGTTCCCCATCATGTAGAAGCAGCTGGTTTGATAGAATGATGGAATGGCCTTTTTTAAATATTTTAAATTTTATTTATTTTTTAACCTTTTTAAAAATTTTTTATTTATTTTTCTTTATGTGTATGAATGTACTGTCTGCATGCAGGTCTGTGCACCCTTGCCGTGCAATGCTGCGGAGGTCAGAAGAGGGTGTCGGATTCCCCTGGAACTGGAGTTCTCCTGGAATTGGAGTTTTAAAGACAGCGTTCAGCACCAAGTTGCTGACAATAGGCTGGACTGTTGGGGATGGCGTTCTTCTGACTCAGCCTTCTATATGGTATTGTTTCTCCCATCGCCAGAATTCATGGATCCAGGAGTCGAAGGGTAGAGAAAGAACAGTATCATTATCACAAATTTTAGATCCTATTCCCAAGTTTATGGTCTGCTGTTCCAGAAGGGGACTGTTTCTGCTAAGAAGCAAAAAAAAGTTTTTTTTAATTTAGCCAGAAGCTAAGAGTTACTTTAGGTTCCTGATGCCCTGAAGTCAACAGGCTAAGACAGGAGTTGTAGTTTTAGGTGAGTGGTAACTCACAGTACTTGGGGGAAATTGGATTGCTTCTCCACAGTGGAGGTAAACAAGAATATGTCTGGAGTGCAGGAGATCCTTTAGGGTGTCTTGTGTTACTCTGTGCTGTGATAAGGGCAATAGGATTTTGGCAATATGATAAATGGACCAGTCACTTCCACAATTGTGTAGATAACTTCATCAGTTCTGGGTTTCTGGTCTTCCTCCGTTCTGGGTTTCTGGCCTTTCAGAGTCTCCTAGCCTTTCCAAGGGCCATGGGTCTCTTGCCTCAGGTGGTAAACAATGCCTACTGCGTGTGGAGGGTGTTGGTTCAGACGAGATTGGCTTCTAGTTATACAGAGACTTAAAAATTGGTTTTATAATAAATTAGAGGGAGGGAGAGGGAGGGAGAGGCAGACAGGAGAGTTTAAATCTCTTTGGGAAGCCTTTAAATTATTCATGGACAATTTATAGACTCTGCTATAAGCTCCAAGCAAGGCAACTTTGTTGTTCATATTGATCACATAATTTATTATTTTTATTTAAACTCAGCAATAAATAAGTAAAAAGCAGTTTGAGGGAAAGAAGCTTCTGTGAAGAAAGTGATTTCCACGGAAAACTGATGAATCCTTTTAAAATTAGGTTTAAAAACTTAATAATAGTACTTGATTATTCTATTTGATCCCCTTTTGAAAACAACAGTGGTCTTAGTTTCTGTTTTAACTGAAACCATTCCATTTCAATCTTTTTTTCCCACCATTTTACTCAATCAATAGATTGAGATATATTTACTCAAAAATTAATCTGTAAAGAAAACAAATAGTAAAATATACCACAGTTAAAAATAAAGCTGTTTCTACCTGTAACCATTGTATTTTTCTGTCCCTTATTAGAGAATATAATTCGTTATATCTCTTTTTTTTTTTTTTTTTTTTTTTTTATTGAATTTTATTTATTTCTGTATGTGTATGAATGTACCGTCTGCATGCAAGTCTGTGCACCCGTGTCGTGCAACGCCGCGGAGTTCAGAAGAGGGTCTCGGATTCCCCTGGAACTGGAGTTCTCCTGGAATTGGAGCTTCAGACGGTTCTCAGCCGCCATGTGGGTGCTGGGGATCGAACCCGGGTCCTCTGTAAGAGCGGTCGGCGCTCTTAACCGCTAGGCCATCTCTCCAGCCCTCGTTATATCTCTTAAGACTTAATTTTACATGAAAGTTACACAAGATAATAAAGGTGATGAAAACACTGTCAAAATGATTCATTGCTTATTAAATATCTTAACACTTATTTTGTCTGTGTTTTCTAATTCTGAATTCATTGTTATTTACAAGATAGCATATGCATTCTTAAAACATCGGGAGGTTGTCTACATAGAGAATGAATTCATTTCTCAACTCTCACCAGAGACATTTCCTTTTGCAGCAGATGGTGATTAACATAGAAATCCACAATTGGTCAATGTGCAAAGAACAAGAGGCTTTGCAGTGCTTATCCCTGAATAGAACACCTATATCAAACTTCTGCCTCCAAGGGTTCAGGGATCACTGCAGAAGAAAGAGTGGAGTGATTGTAAGAGCTAGAGGTGTTGAATGGCAAGAAAACAGTCTTCGGGACAGCTGGCAACTGGTCAGCTACTCATATGAACTCACAACAATGGTGACAGCATGCTCAAGTCCCTTGCAAGCTCAAACCAAAATCTCAGCATTGACCTGGGGAGGTGGGTGGGGGTGGGAGGAGCGGAGGAATCTAAATGCTACCAAACTATATTGTATGAAAACCTCAAAAAATTCAATAAAAATTAAATATAACCAAATTGGGAGGATGAATGAAATAATATAATTAAAAAATCATAAACGGTGATTCTGTTACAGTTTTTCATACAAAGTGGAATCCCAGTGAGCTCTGGATAAAGCGAGATGGGTAAGTCCTCTGGGGCAACTGAGCATGATATCAGCTTTGTAGGTGCTTCCACAGCAGGTCAGCTCTCTCAGCCACTGGGACCCTTGGCTGTACGTTTACTGAAGAATTCTTCGCTTTCCTCATCTGACTCACAGTTCTGTCATGGTGAACTACTTCTCCTAGAAAGAGGTTGCTAATTGTGCCGCACCTGGAGCCACTGGACATAGTTTGTGGTCCATGACCTCTGTGCTCATCTCATTCAGCAGCTCTGTGGTGGAGCTCCATTTCTTGTATTTACTCCTTTCTTTGTTATTACTGGATACATATTTCCAAGTACTCTTTAACAACTGAGAAATTATCACATTTTAGTTGAGAAGCCTCCAGTACATTCCTTTCTTAGTATCCAAACTGATTTACTTCCTGTATCTGTAAATATAGTGTTTGGAGGTCATAAATAATCACCATTATGTTCTTCACCCTCAGGGACACAACATGGTGCTTGGTGAGCTTAACAAAATTATTTGGACTCTTTGTGCTTTAATTTATTTGTCCATAAAATTATTCGATAATGGCAATCTCATTGGTTTGTCTTGATGGCCAAAGAGTTTTATCCTCAGTGAGTAATCCTGCTAAGTGGATTGATCTGGGAGAAAAATCAATGGCTGTAAGGTCAAATATAGCTGACTGAGTAGGTGGTGGACGAGGGGAGCAAAGAAGAACTGACAGTCATAAGAGAATACTGAAAGAAGGCAAGAATAGGAGGAAAAAAGACCTAAGAATTTCTCTGTTGCCTCTTAGGTCCAGAAGAGGGAGCTTGGAGGAGAAAGTGAGATATTTGCTCAACTGGAAATGCTGTGTTAGTTTTTCAGGAAGAGTGCATGTTGAGACGGAAGAATGTAATCACAGGACTCAGTCAATATTGATGTAATCTGAAATTTAGGATGAACTGAGGTTTAGCAGAGGAAGCTTATTTTTGGAACTTGTCATAAGAAAAATTATTGAGAGAATGCTATAAAAATGTTCTTGTGCTCATGGCCTAAATAACCTATTTATTCTTTTTAGAAAAAAATGGATGACATATGAGGGGATGGTGTGACCTGGTAATATATTTACATAATTACCTGGTATAGTACATGTAGTGCCGAAGTTTAGCATCCTTTCTAAGTGTGGAAGAAGACTCTGAGGAAGGACGGATGATGCTCATCATCTATTAAGTGCCTTTCATTTTTGTGCAGTGTTTGGTCAGTGAAAGGGATAAAGACACTCCATCCATATGCATTATATAATTTCCTATGTATGAAATCCCAGGCAGCTCTTCTTTAAAGTGAGTTAGAATGGTCTTCAGGGCTCTAAGGGGTTAATGACTTGAATTAACAGCATGAATGGCCTAAGGTGGGAATAAAATACTCAATTGTTATTTATACACCACGTAGTTAATTAAAAATAAATTCTATAAAGCACAAAATAAAATGTCTTTAAAAATAAAATATAGCTGGTACCTCTTCTCTTCTCTTCTCTTCTCTTCTCTTCTCTTCTCTTCTCTTCTCTTCTCTTCTCTTCTCTTCTCTTCTCTTCTCTTCTCTTCTCTTCTCTTCTCTTCTCTTCTCTTCTCTTCTCTTCTCTTCTCTTCTCTTCTCTTCTCTTCTCTTCTTTTCTTTTCTTTTCTTTTGACTTTTTTTTTGAGACAGGGTTTCAAATTTATAACCCAACATGGCCTAGAACTCACTAGGTATCCCAGACTGGTTTCAAAAATCACAACTATCCCGTCCTCTCAGTCTCTCTCTCTGAAGTTCTGGGATTACAAATACCAGCCTCAGGAAGCAGGTTCCTGAATTTTCTTCTTTCATGACAAAAAGGAATGAACTGAGGGAGGCTTGAAGGACACTCCTGTTCTTCACATATATAGGGAGAGTCAGTGTAAAATAAATCAGTCAAAAGCTTCAAAGAGAATAAACATCATCTATAACTGGGTTGTATAATACATAAAGCTAAATGTTGACAAAGGAGATTTATCACTTATAGGTAATTGAGGCTGAGGCTTTTTGGATTGGTCACTATTTGATAGGTCACAGTGTAACTTGGATGGTATGTGATCATGAATGACTATTATGGAAGAACTATATTTTTTCAATTCAATATGAAAAAACATAGCAAAAAGAAGAGATATCACAAAGGATTTTTCACTGCAGTTGAGAAAAGATAATACACTTGAAAATAGCAGTTTTCTGTTTATTGAAACATTTAGGATAAAATATAAGACTATAGGGTAAAATAATTAAAACATATTAACAACATGGGTCATAATTAAAAAAATAAAATTAAGAGAACATATTTTAGAGATGAGAAGAGTGATGAATTGGAAAGGAAACACATCTTTTACTATGGTGTTCTCTAATCGTTAAAATTGCTTTCTCTAAATTGGGAAATATTGTAAGGACATGATTATAAATAATTTGTTTTAAAAGGAATAAATGAAAACTAAGACACTGCAGATACTGAAGGAGAAGCTCTGATCCTGTCTTAGCTATTAATATCATCATTTTATAAAGAAGACTTTGGGGTTAAGTGTGTAGTCAGCAGCCTTAAAGAACAGCCTTAAAGTGTGTGTGCGTGTGTGTGTGTGTGTGTGTGTGTGTGTACACGTGCCTGCATGTGAGACATTTATCAAATGATGCTGAATTCCCTTGCAGAATACGTAAAAGGGAGGCAAAGAAAGATTAAGATATTGACAATGAAACAGAAACAGGGGAAATCAAGGAGAAAGGAGTGGAATATTCCATTCTGAGCCAGAGTACTGCGTGATTGAACTCAGGAAGCTTAGAGAGGACAGAGGGATGGAGCATTGAGGCCTGCCTTACAGATGAGGTGACTTTGCAAGAGAAATGCGCCCCCCCCCCCCATGATCCTGGAAAGTATTAGCGGGAGGAAGGAAAAGGGGAGGGAGGCTTTGGGCTGTGGGAGAAGAGCAGAATATTCATTCCCTGGGGGTGAAGCAGCAGTCTGGCAGCAGCAGATACCACACTTCCTGGAGGGAATGAAATGACCAAGGTTCTGAGGCACAGGAAATTCTGAAATTCAGGGTCTGCATTCTTACAACGTTTTGAAAATTGCCTGATGCAATCATTTGCTGCTAATTTTAATGTCACTTGCAGAAAAAGTCAACATGGCCAAGGGGGACTAAAAGAAAAAGGAATGCTAAAATGTCTTTAAAGAGAGGAAGAAAAGAATTAGACATTTTTTCATAAAGATATATGTAGTGCTGAACTGTTTCTGTTAATGGGTTGTTTAGCATAAATAAGATGATACTGCTCAATATAATGTGATTCTGTCATTAAAAACTTTATAAACTTGCAGTGCTGGGACCCAAGGCCTCATATTTTCTAGACACATGCTCTATCACTGAGTTATATTCCTAGTACTGATAAACCATTTTTAAAAATTGTAATGAAGTATTTTCTTACCTTTTTTAAAGCTCTCCTCTCATATCTTCTTATAATTTCAGCTTAACTTTACATTTCTTCCTAATTCATTTAATATTATATAAGAAGAAAAGTTTATAGTTGCAAAACTCTCATTAATCCAAGACCTCCATTTTAAGTTACTGGACTGGACTTTCTATTCAGAGAGTCACAACACTAGAACACGTGGAGATGTAGTTTCGGGAGCATGATCTCTGTATTTGAGGTTAGCCATTTTTTTTTTTTTTTTTGGTCTTTTCGAAACAGGGTCTCCCTGTAGGCCCAGCTGTCCTAGAACTTGCTCTGTAGACCAGGCTGGCCTTGAACTCACAAAGATCCAACTGTCTCTGCCTCCCAATTGCTAGGATTAAAGGTGGGCGCCACCAGGCATGGCGAGGTCAGCCTTTTTATCCAAGTCTACGTTCATGAGGAGTCTGATTTCTTGTAGACATAAGAAAAAATTGTAGTCTCACATCTACAATTGAACCTCTACGCACAGAATGAGGGGCAGAGAGAAAACGAGTGCACCCCTCAGTTCTTACCAGTCAAGCTTCCCTACGCAATAGAGCATGATGCAAACAGAAGGCCACAGCTAGTCAAGCTTCAAAGAATGGGAGCACCCAGAGTGCGCATCCCTGGATGGACCCCCCCCCCATATTAAACCTCACCTAGCCATGGCTCTGGGATCATTGCCAAAGAGGGGGCGGAAAGACTGTAAGAGCCAGGGCTGGTGCATGGGAAATGGGTGGGGAACTGACCCTGAACTGAGAACTACAAGAGACTGAGTACTGCTGGGTGAGGAAGAGTATGCCTTACCTAGGATTTCTAGATGTGCTGACTAGACTCCAGCGGATTTATTTGCACAGAAGGCCTTGCTGGGTTTGGGAGTTTGACTGAATAGGGCTTAGCTTGGATGTTGTAATGCATGAGTTCTGATGGGGGGTTGGGGCATGGGGGGACTGGGTTTGATTGGGAACCATTGTATGAGCTGTACAAATGCTCAATAAAAATATTTTAAATGGTCTCTGTGCCTTTACAAAATAAGCAATACCTGTTCCATAAAGTTATTTTCTAAATCGAATGAGACCGTCTGAAGCTGTTGGCAGTATCCTCCCATTCCTTATACAAACTGGACCAATGGGAATTTCCAGATGATTTGGGCAAATTATTGATTTCAGGTATGAGGCATGGTCTAACCTAGACCAACGCTAGCCTTCTCCCAGATTTTTTTTTTTTCCTAGCACGTTGTTTTAGTTTGCTTTCCTGTGGCTGTGAGAAATACCATGACCAAAGACAACTTGGGGAGGAAAGGCTCATTTGGTTTACACTTCTAAGTTATGATCCTTCATTGAGGGAAGTCAGGGCAAGAGCTCAAGCAGTAACTGAAGCAGAACCAGATAGAAGTCCCATTTGCTCTCTGGCTCTACCTGGCTCATGCTCAGCCATTTTTCTTATACAGCCCAGGCTGACATGCCCAGGGTGACAATGCTCATAATGGGCCTGGCCTTCTCACATCAATTAGCGATCAACAACATGCTCCATAGATATGCCCCCAGGCCTGACTGAAGAAATTCCTTGACTGAGTTTCCCCCATGTAACTGTGGACTGTGTCAAGTTGACAGTCAAAGCTATCTAGGGGATCTGTGAAAGAAGTTTACTTGTGGAGAAATAATAAACCCAACACATGAAGAGACTCAAAACATGACCTTGGGGGAAAGAAGAGTCAAGCAGAAAGTGATTGTCACAGACCTTTATGGGAAGTCTATGAGACCTTGAGTTCTATATAACTTTGATCTGTCTGTCCACTGCATGACTCAAATTGATGAGCTCCATCTTAGAGCAGTTCAGAACAATGACCTTAGATGAACAGGTACCATTTCAAGACAGATCTTTGCCCTGGTTATTTTTGTATGGAGAAACAATGCCTAATGTTCAGGGTTACCCTTGGGGTAGAAACTGGGTGCTTCAAATCTGAAAGGTTCAGCATTTTTGGACTTTTAGACAACTGAAAGGAGATTTGTTTTCTCTTTATTCTATGATTTTAAACTATACGCTGTACTTATCTGTTTCGTACAGGACCTTACCATTTTGGCTAGGCTGGCAGCCAGCAAGCCCCAGTTGTCTTCCTGTCTTCACCTGCCTGGGGTTACAGGTATGCTCAGGACTACCCTCAGCTTCTGTGTAGGTACTGAAGTCAGCCTCCAGTACTCATGCTTGCGAGCAAATGCTCCTAGCTGCTGAGCCATGGAGCCATCTCTCCAGCCCCCCGTGTAGCTTTTACACTATACTGGAAACAGGTTTTGTATTTTACTGAAATTCATAAAGAGAACAGTTTCCCAAATACAAGATTGTTTCAAGATGTCTGGGATCAAAATATGACAGATATCCAACACACAAGGGTATCTCTGCTGATGAGGCACTTTCCGTCCCTTCCTTATGTTACTATTTATTGTACATTGACTTCCTGTTGTGAGGAATCTGTGTGTGTCTCTTCCTTGTGACTCCCTGGAATCAGACCAGCTGGATTACATATATTACAGAAGAGTAAATCAGAGGACAAGAGGAGGATGAAATCAGTAAAGACTGTATCATAAATTGATTAATATTATCTAAATATCTCTATGAATGTAAAAACAAACCTAAAAATACATTAGGTTGGTATTCTTTATGACAAGATACTATGGAAATTGGCTCTGCTCTACGTTATTGTGTATTATATAAAACAGTGTTTTTGCAGGCTGTGTCTTACTCTAAGAGACTCCATTTACCAGCAGGTTTTTACTCCATTTTGAGGGAGAAGGATGACTGCAGCCCCTGGGAAGATCCAGGAACCGCACCACCTCCAGCATAGGATGATGATGAATGACTAATTCCTGAGAAAGAAAGGGAGCCACCCTCTTAGCTTATTGGGGGGAGGGGGGGATTGAAACTTTGAGGGCACATGGATGCACTAAAATCTTATTATTGGGAAAACCAGGCCCAAGAACTATGGACACACCAGATAGAGGAAAGGGCGTGGCTGGAGCCCCTAGCGTGATGGACACCTAACACTGTGATGGCACAGCTCCAGAGCAAGCATCACTTGATACTGGTGTTTGTATCTAGGACTGAGGGCTACCTGACTTGGCTCAGTTCCCCTCTGTTGATGGAGGCTGCTCCACTGCCAGCTCAGCCACCTGTCTGGACCTCATCCTGACCAGCCATTTCCTGCTTCTGACCTATTTCCTGCTCTGGACCTAGTTTGACCTTTCACCTAGTAGCTGAATTCTGGAACTTTGTTCTTAATCCTGACTCTAGCAGTTCCAACGGAGGTGGCTCATAGCACTGGTCTAGTTAATTATCTTATCTATACAGAATCTATTTCAGCTCACTTCTGAAACTTTCTGAATTCTGATGTAACCTCTTTAAATCTATTCACCCTGTCACACACACCCTGTGTGTGTGTGTGTGTGTGTGTGTGTGTGTGTCTGTGTGTCTGTGTGTCAGTGTTAGTTAATAAAACCAGACATTGTGGGAACATAGAAAAGTGTTCATTTATGTTTCTAGCATAGCCTGGCTCACCTGTATTCAACAACATTTGATTTTTGTATAGAAAGAATACTCTTTAAAAATAATTTTAAAAATAAATTTATTTATTTATTTATTTATTTATTTATTTATTTATTTATTCATTTATTTATTTTTGGTATTTTTTGAGACAGGGTCTCCTTTTAGTCCTAGCTGGCCTGGAGCTTGTTCTGTAGACTAGGCTGGCCTTGAACTCACAGAGATCCACCTGCCTCTTCCTCCTAAGTGCTGGGATTAAAGGCATGCACCACCACACCCAGCACTAAAGATGGTTCTTAGCTGCCATGTGGGTGCTGGGAATCGAACCCCAGTCCTCTGCAAGAGCAGTCAGCGCTCCTAACCTCTGAGCCATCTCTCCAGCCCCTTAAAAATAAATATTTAAAAAGAGCCAAACAGGCACCACGTGTGGTGGTGCATGCCTTTAATCCTAGCACTCAGGAGGCAGGGGCAAGTGGATCTTTCTGAGTTCAAGGCCAGCCTGCTCTACATAGTAAGTTCCAGGCCAGCTGGGGCTACAGGGAGACCTTGTCTCAAAAAAAAAAATAAGACCAAAAAATAAAAAAAATGAAGATGAAAACAAAAACAGCCACACAGTAAATCAGAAACACATTTATCATTTAGTTTTAAGTATTTTAGATAGTAGCTTCCACTTCCCTCAGTTCAGAGGCTATTTTCAATGCCTTCCACTAATTAGTTTAGTATTTATACCATGTACAAAATACATAAACTATGATTATTTTCATTTTTAGGTATGACATATTGACTTGTTATAAAAGACAAGAATTTAGTTCCATTTCAGTTTCCCTCTGTCATACAGTTTGCTGTCATCCTAATACACTGTAGTTTTTTCTTAATTTTGTTTATTTATTTTTTTATGTGTATGAATGTACTGTCTGTGTGCAGGTCTGTGCACCCATGTTGTGCAATGCTTCAGAGTTCAGAAGAGGGTCTCGGATTCCCCTGGAACTGGAGTTCTCCTGGAATTGGAGTTACAGACGGTTCTTAGCTGCCATGTGGGTGCTGGGGATCGAACCCGGGTCCTCTGCAAGAGCAGTCAGTGCTCTTAACCGCTAGGCTATATCTCCAGCCCCACACTGTAGTTTTTGAGATCCATTGACTATTAATTATATTTTGACCCTATAAATGCTATTCCTAGCAGAGCTATTTAATATCAGCAGTTCCTTTCTTGCACAAGTCTTTGTTCTCATGAGGCTAATAATCACCTTTCCCCCCTTAGCTTTCTTTATACTTATCTTTGTTTTCAGACATATAGCCCTAAGTCTAAATCACTCCTCAACATGTTTATTTGCATTAAGCATTCTGTCAACACCATTTTTTGAAGAAAGTTCTGCTGAAGTCGTGGACCTGTTCTAGTGCGGCGTGGATTCCTTCTTGAGAGCTGTGTTTGTTGTCAAATTGAGACTTTCATTTATCTTCACGTTTTAATTTTTGATAATTTCATTCATGAGTGATGTATTTACATCATTTTTATCCCTTCTTCTCTTCCTGAATAGTTTCCCTTGCCCCCAGACTCCCTCTCAATTTCTTGTCTTATTATTTATTATTGTTGCTGAGTCTGTTTAGCAGTGCCTGTGTGCACATGTATTTAAGACTGGCCACTTGGTTTACAATCTTTTTTTTTTTTCAGTGTTTTGAGGCAGTGTCTCCCTGTAGCTCCTGCTGGCCAGGAACTTGCTATGTAGACATAGCTGGCCTAGACCACACAGATATCTTCCTGCTTCTGTCTCCTGTGTGCTGGGATTAAAGGCATATGCCACCATGCCCAGCAGTTTAGGGTTTACCAGTTGGGATTAGATAGATAATCTATCAGGGAACTTGTCCCTAGAAAACACTCTGTTTCCTCTCTCAGCATCCACTGATTACCTGTAATGGCTCATCTAGTGATAGGACCCTATGGAACATCCCTCATCCACACGGGAATATCAACTGGTGTTGTCACTATGCAGGTCTTGTTTAGTCGACCATATTTTGGAGAGTACAAGGGTGCAGCCTCTCTACCATGTCCATTAACTAACAGTAGGCACAGATCTGGCTCTCACTGTTCTTCTGACCTCTCTTCCTTGGGCCTTAGGTTTGCATTGTAGATGTATCAATATGACAATCCCTATCAATATGACAATCCCTATCAATATGACAGTCCCTATCACCAATATGACAATCCCTTATTCTCTGCATTTGATCAGTTGTGGAACTTGTAATTCTCTCCATCTGTTGCAAAATGAAGCTTCTTTGATGAGTGATGAGAGCCACACCTATCTTTAAACATAAGGATAATTATTTAGAATATAGTAAGAAGTCACATTGGTCTAGGAAAGTGGCAGTAGTAGGTTCTCCTCTAAGCTCTATGACCTCTTCACCGTGGGTACTTAGCTATGTTTACAGTATCAGGCATGGATTCCCTCCCATCAAGTGGGCCTTATATTCAGTCAGACAGCTGTTGATTACCTCTAGATAAAACAGCCACTATTTTACCAATAGAGATATATTTCTGGTCTGGTTGTTCTGGTTTGTGGGCTTTACATCCGGATAGGAGCATTGATTGGTTTCCCCTTGGCAGCTTACATGGCACCTTCTGCTAATATAAGAGCTGATCTTGAGGGAAGAGGCTTCTAGGTCAGTTCCAGCTCAATTTTTCTAAATCCTGTGTTTGAAGTATGTGTTGTATTCAGCAATAGGGTATTCTCTTCAAATTCTAGTAGGCAGTCAAGGGCTATGGCAATAGGCTATACTGTTTTGAGAGTTTCTTGGGCTACCCTGAACTGCTAGAAACTCAAAGCAAAGTTTTCCTTGCCTGGTACTTGGATTTTTATTTGCCCAGGTATACACATGCATACACAAATATATGTGTGTTTTTACAGCCTTTATTTTTCTTGTATTTGATCCTAAATTTTGCAGTGACATTTTCTTTATTTTCTAATTAATGCTTTTAGTAGCATATAAACTCCAAGTAGTGCCCTGAAAAATGGTGCTTATATAGACAGTTTTGGGAGCGTTTGTATGCCCAGCTATGTCTTTATGCTTTACAATTAAGGATACTTTTTCTGGGACTTGAATTTTAAACTGGGAATAATTTCCTCTCAGATTTCTGAATGCACTACTTCACTGATACTTGGCTTCCAGTGTCACTGATGAGCAAAGTCAAGAAACTGTGCACCACTGTGACCTATCTGATTTGGCCCATGAGATAAAAATGGGCTTTATATTTGTAAGGATTGTCAGAGCAACCCTCACCCCCAATCAAGAATAAGCAATAATGTCTGTCTTGAGCAGCCTAAAAATGCTTCCTATTCAGCTGAAAAGTCACCTGGGAGTAGCCTCACAAGTACACTGAAACTTGTTTTGTTTCTGATCTTTACATGTGATCTGTTCTTCTTTCCTTCCTGGGAGCTTATTGCATCATCATTTGAATTAGATATTCTAAAATTTCTCAATAAAACTTTGTGTGTGGCTCGAAGCGAGAACTTGTAAAACCTGTCCCAGGAGATCTCCAGTTATCTGATATCTCTGTGGGCTTTCAGAGTTATCTGTAGCAGGAAGATTCAGGATATTACAATGATTCTTGCTTCACTCTATCTCTGCAAAGTTCAAGGGCCCTTCCCTTGACGCATTGAGCAAAATGTCACACCTCTAGTTACCTGTTGCACAAACTGGAGCTCTGCAGCCCCCTGATTAGAACCAAGTTGGCTCACCCCTCCCTTCCACCTACTTCCCACTTCCTTGCCCAGAGCACAGTAGACTTAAATATATAGACCTCACTGACAGAAAATAAACGGAGTTTCTTTCTCCCGGCTCTCCTTGTGTGAGTCTGCTTATTTCTCCTATGGGTGATCTCCAGTGGTCTTTCCCCCCCTTCTTTCGGGAGTGAGGCCTAGAGACTGCCAGCCTGCAGGCAGGAGACTAGTCCTGGGGCTGAGCCAAGAAGGGAAGGACAGCATGTGGAATGTGATTGCGCGGGACTCAAAGACATTGAACAACAGCAACTACAAACCACAGACCTGGATAGTAAGATCCTATTCCTGAAGAAACTCCATATCTGAGTCACAGAACAAACAATGAGAAATCAAGTTAGTACTGACCTTGAAGCTACATCTCTACTGATAGCTTTCATAGTACTAGAATGTGCTATGCACATTACTGACAGAGAAAGGCAATCATTAGCCTTATCCAACTGTGAGCTTTGCACACTCTAGTGGCAACTGGCTCAGAAAAGTGTACCCAACTGTAAAATAGTGGCATGGATACTGGGGAGCGACCAATTACCTTCTAATTGGATTTAAAGCCTGCTTCACAACAGGGAGTCCTTACCTGACATTGTTATCAGGGCAAGAACCTCTGCCTAGCCAAATCACAGGCCATTAGGGAGAACCTACTATTATTCTGCTAAATATGCATAATATTAAACTGAATTTTGGATAGTCTAATTTGCTTTGTTATTTATTTCTCAAGTTTTAAGTTTATATTCTAATAAGTTTCTAAATTATTTTTAATATGTGAGAGATTAGTTTTCTAAAATGTTTTTACATTAGACAGCTACACATTACTATAATGAAATGCCTGAGGTATTTAACTCTAAAAAAAAGAGAAATGTTTTTTTTTTTACTTCAGTTTTAGAGCTTATCCAGTTCAAGATCAAATGGCCTACTCTTTGTGCCTAACTAGGTAGCATCACATAGTGCAGAAGAGTACTACCTCATGAAGCAGGAGGCAGATGAGGGAGATTCCAGGGCCCCATAATTACCTGAATGACTGCAGTGACAGAAAGGCCTTGTCTAAGTCCCACACTCCCCAAATCCAACACCTCTCCCATCATGCCCTGGGGCATCAAGATTTTAACACTGGACTTGAGGGTGATCTAACATCTAAAGCGTAGCAGTTTTCTAGCATTTTACTCCTTTTTAAAATGCTTATTACTTGGAGCATAATAAAGCTTGTAATTTTCTTTTGAAATTTTCATTTTATCAAACAGAGACTGTTTTGTCTAATTCTTTTTCAGTTTTAGTTTTTTGCCTGTTTGTTTTGATCTCTATGTTTCAGATTAGATTCTTTCATCAGGGAGCTGGTGTCCTTGGGTTGCTTGTTCATGTTATATTTTAGTGATATAGAAGACAGGTTTGAGAGAGAACTATGGGAAGGCAAATCATCCTTTAGTTAGAGCTTTATTAAGAGAGTTATTAATGCTGCAAGCAGAAAGGCAGCACTCTCCATCAAATGGTGAGGTTCTGGAACAAAGCAAGATGTCTATTTTTAAAGGTTTCTGTTGAGGAAGGAAGGTCCTATATTATGACGCAGGGGTCTTGTTTAATATGTAGCCTGTATTACATGTGTACAGCCAGGTTGTCTTTAATTTCTGGGTGGTAGGGATAAGGAGGAAGATTTGGCCATTTGTGAAAACTGTGAGAACAGAGAGACCACAGGGACATATCAGGTGGCATGTCAAATTAAAAAATATGAATTTCATACAATATTATTTTGACTCTATTTAGATCCCTTCCCCTATGTGCATCCCCTTACTCTCCTCTGCCTCGTTTCATGTACTCTAGTATACATATGCATAGCTATATAAAGCCTCTGGAGTCAAATAGGAGTCCCCAAATGCCCTTCAGTGTGCTTCTGTTTAATGGAGTCTGGTTAACCTGTCGAGAGTCTCACTTCTAAAAGGTACCGACTCTCACCTTCTCAGCAGCCATCAGGCAAGGGCTCAGGAGTAGTTGCAGAACCTAAACCCGTGGTCACCGCGATGCTCAGCTTGGATAGCAAATCTCTCCCTAGTAGGGACTCTGGGGTCTCAGATACCTATGGGAATTGATGCCAGACCCAGTGCCCTCTCAGTGTGTAGTCTTGTGGCTCACCAATAAGGTCTTTCTTTTTTTTTTTTATTTTATTATTATTTATCTTTGTATGTGTATGAATGTACTGTCTGCATGCAGGTCTGTGCACCCGTGTCGTGCAATGCCGCGGAGGTCAGAAGAGGGTCTCGGATTCCCCTGGAACTGGAGTTCTCCTGGAATTGGAGTTTCAGACGGTTCTCAGCCGCCATGTGGGTGCTGGGGATCGAACCCGGGTCCTCTGCAAGAGCGTCGGTGCTCTTAACCGCTGGGCCATCTCTCCAGTCCCCCAATAAGGTCTTTCTTAGTGGTCCCTGAAGCTCCTATGATATAATGGTCTTTGGTGAACCTTCCAGTGGGGGAGGTCACCACGGATATGGCCGCATTAGTGTCCAGTATAAAGTCCATGGTTTGACACCCTAAATTGACTCTGGCCACAGGCTCATGGAGGCTGATTTTAATTGAGCCTGGCCATCTTCAGTTCAATTCAGAGTCTTAAATAGGGTTCTCATTGTCAAAAATATGCTGCATTTGTTTGGAAACAGTTTTTTGCCTTTGGTGTCCTCTTTCGGGCCCTGTTGTTTCACCTTCCTGCTCTGGACATTCCTTCTTCCAGTGCCCTTTCTACTTGCAGCATGCACATTGATCTTTGTCTCAAGAGTTTGGGCATTTCCCTCTCTCATAGTTGGACAGGGCCTCCCTGGGCTTCCTGCTTCCTGGAGGGCCACCACCATGATTCTGGCTTTTTCTTGCTATTTTTCTTTTTCCCCGTTGGCTACCTACCACCTTAGAGGCAATGTCAAGAAGCTGACTTATGTTCATTCTGGAAAACCCAGTCACTGTAGCTTCCAGCACACATCATAAGCTGACTTCTGAGCCCCTTGGAGGCTGGCACACAGCATATGATCAAAAGCCTTAGCCCCCTATTGGGTATTGGGGATCCAATTAGGTCATTCATTTGGGAAAGCAGTGTTGGCACAACATTCTGGATTTAGTGACTCTCCAGGGACCTGAGTACCGAGCCATGCCCTGGCCACTCGTCTGAGTCAGAGTGCTGAGGAGCTGGTGGCAATCATCCCAGGTAGGCTGATGAGTTTGCCTGATGCACAGACCTTTCATAGCTTGGGGCTTTTCTGAGTAAGGTGGATTATGTTGGTGCCAGCTGAGGAGGTCTGTCATAGAGAATGGTTGGTATATCAAGCTGGGGGTCCTGGGGAGAATGATTTCTTCTTCTCAAAGGGTGGATGGCCCTGGAACCTGGCAAAGTGGGCAAAGAGGCACCAGGCCATGCCCTGTAGCAAGGTGGCCCGAATTAGGAGAATGCCCCCATTTTTCAGGCAGTGGGAGCCAGGGTGCACAATGGTGGTGGTGTTCTTCAGGAAGCAGTGGGGGCTCAGGTAAAGGTGGGTAGAGATTAGAATGTGGGACCACCTCAGCTCTGGTGAGCCATCTTGGTGTTGTTCATCAAGAAGTTTTGGTGTCTCAGGTAAGGGTGGATAGATCTTGAAGTGCAGGTCTGCCTTGGCTCCAGCCATTTGGGGCTGTGAGAGGTTGGTGACTGGAGCAGGGCCTCCTGACCTTGCCAGTGAGTTCCTGGGTGGCAAGTATGGGGGTTGTGTTCAGAGTCTTGATCATGTCCTTGGTGGGTAAGAGAACCTAGGCCCCTCTTGATTAATTTAAGTTTGTGAGTGGCCAGGATAGCAGGTGCTGATGACCTCTGGAGGATGTGGTATCTGAGCCAGTCAGGTTGGTGGTGCCAGCCCATACCAGGTATCTAGATAGGGGACTTGATCAAGATGTCCTAGGCTGTTGATGAAGACCTCTCTCACTCTTTGATTAGGAGACAGGTCTAATGTGCCATGTGGCAACCAGTCCATGTCAAAAGGCCACTCAACATTGCAGAAAGTTCTCAATTTGGAGTTTCATCTTAAAGCAATAATCTCCTGCATAACCTAGTTTAATTGTCCAGCATTGTCTGGAGGACAGTCTGGGTCTGACACTTGGACTGAGAGGAACTCAATTAGAATTTTATATGGGTTTAGGATGTATGTAGTGTGTGCACAAAAGGGAGTGGAGAGTGATAGTTTCTGCCTTACTCAGATGCCCATCTGGATGTTCACCTCTTGGTGACATTAGGGCACCTGGAGATTACTACCTTTTACTATAGGAGGTAAGTAGCCATGTAGGTGAAATGACTTCAGCAGAACTGCAGAGAGGGGGTCCAGTCAGATTCCATAGCTGCAGAACTGTGGAAATGTTACTTTCATTCTCACATTCATGTACAATCACTCAGAGTTCAAGATAAATGTTCCCTAGTTATTCCCATTAAATTTCTGTTCTGCCTAAACAGGACCAGCATCTCTTCAGAATCACATCCAGGTTGAATTTATATGGGGTCAATATCACCTCAGAATCACATTGAGTTTCAATTGTGGCCCCATTTCCTGCCTGATTTGGAGGTCAGTACCACCTGGGAATTACTTTGAGTCTTTGCATGTAACCTCCTATGGAGTATTAGACCACAGTGGCTTCTATCTGTCTACCCCAGGGGTCCTTACCTGGCCCAGAAATCCACTCTGGTTCTCTGTCTTACTTCATCTACTGGGAGCTAGAGTCCGAGGCTCTGTAGTCTTCTTTGGCCTCCTGAAAAGGAGACCCCAGGAACTCTTTGGGGGTGCACACTTCTCTGATTCAGGGGCTACAGGTGGGCTTTGAGGCCCGGGAGCTGCAGGCTCAGGAGGGCCCCCACAAATGTTATAGAAACTTCTAAGAGTAAAGAGAGCAGCCGCCAAGTCAGGTGAAGGAGAGTGAGTTTATTCACATCAACAGGCTAGCACCCAGATCCCTAATAATAGTGCCAGCCCTCAGCTCAAGGTTCAGGGGAAATTTATAGTGAATTCATACCTGAGGAACGCAAGTAAAATGCAAATGGAGTGGTTAAGAGTAAATATGATTGCAAAGGTTACAAAAATGTAACAGTTTGGTGAACAATGTCTTCAGTCCTTGTAACTGCAGGAGGGAGGGGCTGGGATTCCTGTTTATGGTCCCCATTCTTATCTTGGAAGGTTTCACAGTCCAAAGTTCTTAGCAACCATTCTAACTGTTTCAGTATCATCACACTGTTAAGCTTTTAGCAACCATTTTATGTTTTTTTCCTCCTACCTGCACATCCGCAATGCAGCCCCTACATCTAAGGCTCAAGGAAGAAGGGATGGAAAGCTTGTGAAAGCCAAAGGAGCAGGCTACCTTCTGTTTGATAATGTATTCTGGACATGACAGGGAAACTGTACCCATGAAATCTCCACAATACGGTGGCCTAAACAAGACTTACATGATGGCAGCACCAGCTGACACGCCAGCATGGATGGGGGAAATGTCACAGACTCCTATCTCTAGATGGAGAGCTACAAGCAATTGATGGGTAGCTAGAGGGACGAATCAGGTTTTCCTAGAGGATGCTCCCTGATCAGTACTCCAGCCCCAAGTGGTCAGCCCTAAACACATGTACATGGGTTCAGTAGTTTATATACATACACATGCACTTGTATATGCATCATGTATAGATACATGTGTATGTAACAGGATTAATTAAGGAGGCAGAGGTCATAAAACTGAGATGGAAAGAGGAGAGGTGGAAGACTTGGAGGTGGAGAGTGAGGGATGGAAGCAGTGTGACTATCCTACTGTCTCATATACAATTTCAAGTTAGTTTTGAGGTCTTTGGTGTTCTTCATTTCAGTTTTGATTTCTCTTTCAGCACAATTTTTTAGTAGCCATTCATAAAACCACTATAAGTTGAGTCCTATATCCTAAAGTGTAAAAACTAGTCATAAAACAATAAAAACAATGTCACATACATAAAATTGACATTAAATGCACAGGCATATTTCTTTTCCTCTTCAGGTCCAAAAAGCTCAGGAGAGTAAGTTATAAAACCATCTGGAGGAGGTACTGAGTTAATGGTTGTGTTGCCACTGTGAGCAAACAGGCTACATTGCCTTGAGTTGCCCACTGAGAGACTGAAAACATAATTCAGACTTGCCCTCATAAGAAAAGAGGGGTCATAGTCTATCAACTTTTATCAGTCTTTGAAGGGTTGTTTCTTCCTGAGTGGTAACACCAATACACTTCAAGAGGATGTGCTTCTTTAACTAAAGAAAGCCCTCAGGCAAGCAGACACAGGTGCTTGAAGCAAAACACAAAACAAAACAAAAAACAAAATAAAACCTTTCCTGTATACAGAGATGTGGCCAGTGAAGCTGCAGGTGGACCACGGGCCAGGAGGACAACATCTCTAAAGGGACTAAAGCTGAAGCACTGGAGCCTAACCAAAGGTCACTAACCTTGTATTCTTTACATTTGTATTCAAATCAGTAAACATTTTATATCCATTAGCACTCTGAACGGAGAAAAATGTTAAGCATGGCCTCTGTCTGTGCAAAAGAAATCTGGGCTTTATTGTCCAGTGAGTACTTGTTGAAGATTCATGAGGTAGTGTGTCACCTGAGAGATAACAGATATTGTTATGGGATGTACCAGGATCGTTATGTGCCTCTGTGTGTGTGTGTGTGTGTGTGTGTGTGAGAGAGAGAGAGAGAGAGAGAGAGAGAGAGAGAGAGAGAGAGAGAGAGAGAGAGAGAGAGAGAGAGAGAGAGAGAGAGAGAGAGAGAGAGAGAGAGAGAGAGAGAGAGAGA